>CAJUYI010000401.1:84492-108145 GCA_910591695.1 Galerucella pusilla
CAAAAGTACGGGACCGGACAAATATCGAAGAAAATATAAATTTTTTGGAAAATATTTTATACCACAAATTTTATTCCAACTTAAACTATAATTTGAAAATATTTTAAAATATCCAGGGTGCTCCAATGAAGTGTGTCGTATCAAAGTTATATTTTTTCCTATGAAACACCCTATATTTTATTTCGTTTTAGATTGTCCCTAAAAAATATGATACTCCTTCATAATGGTTCCCTATACCTAAATACAGAAACTGAATAGATCGCGTTTTAAGCCTCCAGAAAATATAGGGCTCTGCTATTCTATACCGAGTGGTTAAAAAGATATAGCCACCCTCATAGAAAAATCACTATCCACTTAGAGACATTTTATGAAATAACAAAAAACAAAAAAGTTTCACACAATACGAGTATTATGTTGAAGATTGGCTTAATTATCATTATTCAAACCATTAAAATACAACATGGGGAAAAACGGAACTAACAACTAAAAGTAATGAACCAGCAGAGTCTTGGGAGCCCTAGAAAAAATGATAAAGTCAAAATTATTAACACAAACAACAAATATCATCAACCTATACAAAACAATCTTACAACCCACCCCGTTATACGGAAGTGGAGCTTGGATAAAGTAGAGAGGGTGGGAACGTGGGATTATAAAATAAATTTCGGAAGAATTAAAGATGCTGGGCAGTGGAGAGGAAGAACGAGCAAAGAAATGTATAACCCACATAGCAATTTGACATCCTAAGCATATGCGTGGAATATTTTTAAATAGAACATGGATGTGCAAAGCATGTTCTCAAATCATACCAAAACAAGTGCTATAAAGAGATTGTGTTGCGCCCTGGTCACATGCTGGTCAGGTTTTCAGAATGTGATGAAAGATGTTCTTATAAGATGCTGAGTATGTACTCAGCACTAAAAAGCTCAAAGTGCCAACAAGCATGTGATAGCACATCCTTTTCACAAGCTACGCATTTTCCAGCTATAGGCCTTCTGATATACAGTACATCCTAGGCATGTGCTATCGGCCTATACATTATATACCTATCCGAGTGCTATTAATCTCCTATACATGTGCTAGTGTAGATGCTAGGCACATGCTAAGGATATCTCGTATTATTCGCAGGATCTACGCATATCCATTACACTTCCTTTTACGAAAAGAATGTACTTTGCACATGCTCTTCTGAAGTTTCTCGCTTGCAATGCATACTCTTTTTAGGTGCTATGTACATGATATAGAAGTTAACTTTTTTGTCAAGTCAACCTCTTATTTTCCATTTACCATTTACCAATGTAACATTATTAATTAGTGCAATGAAAAATACTGGGGGGACCTCCATGCCATCTGCATGCCATGTAGATCACGGCAACCCCTATGCCAGGTTAATATAATTCTTTAGCTTTGGTCCGGTATTTGATTTCCGTAGTTACATATGAATCGGTGTAAAGATACAAATAAAAGTCAGCGCCCTCTTTCGATGCGTTTATGTATTATTTCGAATACTTTGTTGAAAGGGAACTCTTCTCAAATGTATTTTCTTAATAACATTATCTATATAGTTTTGTTCTCACTTCATGAATGTTTAATCAATCATCAAATCAATTTTATACACGCTGTATTTCTCAATTCAATTCAATAACTAATTGAAGAAATAATGTAGATGCTGTCTATACTCTTCCAAATAATGTGTTATTCACATGCGATATAGCATATGCTGAAACAGGATGTGATCGCATGTGCGAAGGACGTATTCAGCATGTGCATTGAATGTACCAAATATAATGTTCTATGTTTTATACTTTGCACATGCTGAAAATATGATTTAAGGTTAATCATCAAATTATTCAGATATATACATGCTAAGTGTATAATATAAATGGAAAGATATATATGATAATGGGAATGGCTTCAATATCGAATGAAGTTAGCTTAATAAAGAATATATTATATATTAAGTCATTATCGCATGCTAAAAGCCTTTGACTTTATTTTGTGGTATATTCGTAGCATTTGCTTTAAATGTACAAAATAATATTCCATGTTTTATATTTTGCACATGCTAAGGATGGGCTTTGGGGTTAATTCTGATATCGGCAGATGCATATTTAAAATGAAAGGGTACAACACCAATGATGGCTTTGAATCTATTAAACGAAAATAGTAAATATTTATTCATACATTTAGGTATGTAACACGAATTTACGAATTGAACGTGCTGAAGATCTGATGTGAAATTACCTGACCTGATTGATAATCCCTATCACATGCTTAGGATATCTGTGAAATAAAATACTTCTGATATTCTTCAAGGTATATACTTAGCATATGCGCTAAATGTAGTGAAAAGAATCTTAGTTAATGGTAAATCATTATTATATGCTAAATATATAATTAAAAAAAAGCTTCAGGTGGACTTTAATGGTATGTGCGAATCATATGCGAAAGATCTACGGAAAAAAACAAGTTTGAATCTAAGATTCTTAGCACTTGGTATGGATGTATGTACAGGGATGTGCTCAAAAGTATGTGGACAGCATATGCTAATCATGTACCGAAACGAACATCTTTTACGGGACGTTGAAGGCATATACTTGGCATATGAATCTTCTTTTAATGCTATGTGGGAAGGCACCATCCATTAGAAAAAAAATTCAAGCACAGCAGCTTCGATGGTTTGGTTATGTGGGTAGTATGGATGATGAAAGGTGTGTGAAGAAGATGCTTCTTGGAGGTGGAGATGGTAATAAAAAGAGGACAACCTAGAAACAAATGGTTGGATGCTGTTAAAGAAGGCTTGAGACAGTTAGGAATAGAGGACTGGAATAGGATACAAGAGATCGAATGAAAAACACAAAAAGTAGAAGTTATGGGTCTGTGAGGCCTAACGCGCTGTTCTATATACATAAATCCCGCAAAACTATTAATATTAAACTGATCCTTTAGGTAGGTACATTCCAAAACCAGACAATTTCACAATACCATAACCTGAATAGTTTTCATTTTTTAAATCGCCAAAGTGCATTGAAAACAGCCGAAAATCCAAATTTTGCCATAGAAAGCAGCGCATGGCTTCTTCAATTCAATACTTAGAACGTAATAATCACCAATCGGTTCAAGAGGGTGGGGTTACATTGCAAATATAAGTGATTTCAAATCTAAAGAGCAAATAATTAACGGCAAAAATGTCAAAAATTAGAGGCACTGTCTCTATTATAGTTTTAATATTTGTCTTTTTTTTGTTTCTAGAGAACAAACCCGGAACATGTCCACGATTTGACATAGGCAACGGTCAATGTGAAGAGGAGTGTAGATCTGACGCAGACTGCGCATTACAAATGAAATGTTGTCCAACAAGATGTGGTACTGCTTGCGTCGATCCTCCTGCAGAACTCGTTACACAGGAACCACCAACCGAATGTAAGATCATCAATAACGTAACGTCACTTTACCTACGACCCCCCTTGTAATCAGTCAATAACACACAGTCGGTATCAATATTATGATGTATTACGCACTGTAAAAAACGCACAGCTGTAAAGTAAATCGCCCGGCTTCCCTAGCAACATCTTAGCAACTGTCAATAGACGTCGCCATTTTATTCAAAATTTACTATTTGAAAACATTCGATATGGCCTCGTTTAACTATGAACAGCCCAAATATGTATTGAATATTGAATATTGAATATATTACTAATGATAAATTAACTCCAATGTTAAAATGTTATATACCTGAAATGTTATTGTCACTTTGACATCGATAAATAGGTGCATCCTTTTTTATCGCGATAAAAACTCCTCTTCCTAAATATCTAGTAAGCGGACGTCACTTTTACACAATGACAATGAGTCGCAAGATGGTTACTTATAATTTCACAGCAATTAAGTGTTGGATATATTCTGTCGTTAATTTATCTTGCCAAAAAACACACGAGCTTTTCTTTTATTATATAAATTTTTCTTTAAAGTTTTGCCAATCACTAAATTTGCTCGAAAAACTGACCACCTTCGGTGTCGCGATTTTATCATGTCAGTTTTTCTCGTAAAATTAGTGATTGGCAAAACTGTTTCGTTGTAAAAAGAAATTTATACGATGAAAAAAAAGGTCTTGTATTTTTACTGTTGATTAAACGTTATAGTTCTTTCATTGTTATCTAATAGAATAATAGAGATGAAGATGAAACTTTTCCATTCGTGCGTAAAATGTTTCTTACCACACACGTTACGTAATATACTCTGGCACGATATTAACAAATTTGACTGGCGGGAAATGATGAAAAAGTCTTGAAATCATTTCAAAATCTTCAATTTTAATAGTTAGTTGAATAAGCGAATGAAATACGTCGGAGGTAACCTCAAAAATTGCAGAAACCATCTGAGTAATGTAAAATTTTTACCTGATGAACCAATTTGAAACGCGGCAACAGTGTGTACTTTTGCCAACACTTGAATTTTATTAATGTTAAATTGAGACTGCCGTTAGTTTGAATTTGATATTTAATTTATCCAACGAATTATATTTCGTTTGAAGTTAATTACAAAATGTTTCTTTATACACATAAGTATTAATATTTTTATCTACATCTGTCTTATAACGGGTACGATTTGACACTATTTTCAGTGTCATAATGACATATACATATTATCGCACTAGTGCGATAATAAGGATCTAGAAAAATATTAATAGCAGAATCAAATGTTCATTTTCAATTTCCGAAAGGAGATTGTCTTCGCTTGAACTCATTTTCATAGATTTTTGTTCATTCAACTTTGACCATTGGATGACATCACTAATTTATTTTATTTCGACAGCTTTCTTTGTCTTTGTTGCTATGGTAACAAAATATGATACACAGTACATACCTTATGTTTGCAGACGAAATTATTAAAAATACGTTGGATTGAATTTTTGTTTTGTTTTATGATATGGGTACTGTTAATAATACTAATAAACAGTTGTAGATAAAATTTTGTACGTAATAGGAATTATTAACGCACTTATGTGATTACACATTAATAACAAATCTCAATATTTATTAAGATTGAAGCGGCAAAACAAAGCAGCAGCAAACGAATGACATAATACGAAGGCACTTTGTTTCAGTATATTAAGATTATCTATGGCACTTTCTCACGTGGAAAATTCATCACGTAAATCTTGTACAGAAGACAATATTGAATGTTGTTCGGTCTGTTTTCTATTGATAGAAGAAGACAGTTAATAAAAATTATTTGTTTGGTCTTTTGCAGTCCAACCTCCATACATCGATCCCGTTGAATATAAACCTGAAGTTTCGGCTCCTATTGGAGATCAAGCGACACTACGATGCGCAGTTTCTGGTAATCCTAACCCAAGAATTCGATGGAGTAAAGAAAATATCGAGGTAAATCACACCATCCACTCTTAAAAATTTTGAAGGCGATACCCACATAATAAACCAGATTTAACGTTATACTTTGTTTCGAAATTAGTCACTTATGCAACGACGCTCTCCATACAATATCAGACAACGTCATCCTCATATTAAGCATGTCTAAAGTAACACTTATCCAACTTACTACTAGTAGTAAACATTTTTGTAATGGGATAAACGTTTCAAAACCGTTTTAGTAACAACTTAAGTTATGTTAAGCCCGGTTCTGACGGGGCAATTCATCAAGCAACTTAATTGCAGCAACTTCTCGCCGCAACTCGTCTCCTATCAAAGTTGCATGAGCGTTCACATCATGTTCATACTATTGCAGCAATTTCTTAGGGAAATACTATATTGCTGCCAATATTCAAAATAGTCACCAAATTTTCATCAAAAGATAACCATAACCCAACTTTATAAATGATAAATTTAAATTTTCAAAACAGCGATTTATTGCTCAATTTTTCTAAAAGGGCAACAAATATATGGATTTGGAAAAGGTAGCCATCATGTGCTTGATACTTGGATGTGTCAGTTTACACAATCCATAAAAGCAACAGTTTTTTAGGAAAATAAAGAATCTAATAACATAACATGGAGAAATAAATAACATACAAGGTTGTCTCTGATATAAAGCACAGATACAAAGATAACATCGTAACTGACATTTCAGTAAATTATACCAACAGAAGTTTTAGGTTTGCGTAAAAAAGTCACTAAAAAAGTTACCAAGTTGCTGCAACTTATGGCATACAATTAGAACCAGTTCTATTTTGGTGCAACTCGATTGCATTGATAAGTTGTACGGTAGGAACACCTGAACTGCATGCAATTTTGTCGCCGCGATCGAGTTGCAGAGACGAAATTGCACCCGCAGAGCCGGGCTTTAAACGTTATCTCTACGGAGACCCAACTGTGAAGGATTCAACTAAATAGGTTATCTACGGATTCAACTGCCGGATCGCAATTCAAAACGTCTTCGCGTAGTCATATTTGCAATTAACCTTTTTTCAAATATTTTAGAGGAGATGCCGCGGTATTTAGATAATAATATTCTTAGTTTTTTATTTTTGTGACAATATTGTTCCCGAATTTGTTTCATAAAATGTATACAAAAGAAGATCGGAAGAAGTTTAATCATGTTAACTTGCTAACCTCAAAAGTCTATTTATTATTATATATGTTTAAAGAGAATTCTCCTGGAAGACATGGTCGACTATTGAAATTTGAAATTGAACAAACGTAAATAAAGGATCGAAACACATCATTTGTGTTCTAGAAATGTTTAATAAATATACCGTTCATTTCACGTTTCAATACATATCAATTTTAAATATTGCTTATCAAAGGTTTTATTTTTTTAAATTTTTGAGTATTAAGAAATTCGCAACGGATTAAGGGCGCACTTGTTTTTTTGGTATAAAGTACTAGTATATTAATTTGATAGTAAAATCATTATTATAAGATATTATCTTGATGTAGTAGTAGCCTAGCCGTTAGAAAGTTTCTTCAAGTCCTCATTTTGGTAATCAGTAGTTATTTGGTTGAACATTTTACTATTTTATAAACATCTTGGAAAGTAAACACAAGAAGCCGCAGACGACAGTTGTTTTTGAAAGCGTGTTGACTGCATGTCCAGGGGATTGACCACGCAGTTCATAAATTTTGAAACAGTAATAAAGTCTTTAAGTGATCAATTTAAAGAATAACATTTTTAGATCGATGGTACCCAACCAAGATATAGAATCAAACTTGATCAATCACTTCAAATTATCACCTTACACAAGACCGATTCTGGTATTTATTTGTGTACCGCTTCGAATGGTGTTGGTGGAACTATTACAAATCAAGTTAAGCTCGAAGTTATTGGTGAGTATGAAAGTGCTGTATACCTATTGGTGTTGGTATATACAACGATAAGCTGGAAAATGTTCTGTTTTCATAATCGGTGTGACTAGAGTGTGTGCAAACTGTAATGATATCACTATTTAGATTTCTGATAGTTCTTATACTTTGTTAATGACTAACTCTTTTTATCTACTAATGAATCTATAAATTTTTCAGTCTATCGTTGTAAAGTTGCTTTTTTTTGTTAGAAAATAATAAAAATCTAATCAAGTTTACGTTATTAGAAACCTCTAGTATCTTCGTTTTGCTTAACTAAGTATTTTTCTTTGTTGATTACTGTTTGTATAAAAATAATTTTCCTTCCTCACTTCTCTGTACATTACAATAATATTAACACATTCAATAAGCTCGTAAAATGATATATAGATGGTGCAGTCATAACCAAACATAAACAACAGTACATGTCAATATTTTTTTACGCTTCTACCGTTCAGTTTAAAGTTATTCTTTTTGTGAACAATAGAAAAATATCACATCTATAATCACTGGAGTGAAATAAAAGCGTTCAAGCGGTATTCTGCTTCCTTCACGGATGATTCCTGACTGTTTTGATCATCCAAAAGGTGCAGAAAAGATACAAAAGGTGCCTTAGAAAGCAGCAAAGGAGATCTTAGTGGATTACCATTATTTTTAATGGGTACCAATTAGTCGAAGAGGAAACGGTTTGGACTTTTTCCAGCATAATGACAAAGGATCCGACATTACACCTTTCTTAAATGCATAGGAAGAAATTCATAAAAGAACCATCAGTAAAAGTAGCTAAAGAACTGCTCTCAATGAGCAGGAACAAACTACGCACCATAACGGGGCTACTTACGGGACACTTCCCCACAAAGGAGCACCTGAACAAAATAGAGCTGTACAACGGAGACCTTACATGCAGAAGATGTAAAAAGGATACCGAAACAGCTCTGCATATACTATGCAACTGTGAGACGCTGGATCACAGGAGGCAGAAACTGTATGGTAGACCCCAAATGACTCCAGAAGACTTCTACAACCAACTACCAAAGAGCCTGTATGAGCTAATACAGGGAACGGATTGGCTTACTGAGTAGGCTGTAGTCAGAACACTAGGAGTATCCACAATAAGCCCAGGAGGCTGAGGTGGTGCCGGCGAAGGGACGGCTCCTTAAAAAAAGTGGCAGTCAGCTGAATGAACAGCTACTGAAAGTATTTTCTGATACTTATGGTATAACTTATAGTAATGCACAATCTACTGCAACACATAATTATCAATTCTTTCTTTGATAAAACTATCTTTAATCACATTTTTTTTAACATTTCTGAGTACACTACTAACAATTCTTTTACTTTAAACTTAGAATCTGAACCTAGACCTGTAACAATGTTGTCGGAAGCAGGAGATCAACCGGTGGTCGTATCCCTAAACGATCCTACTACATTAAATTGTATGGTCCTCGGTTATCCTTTCCCTACGGTTACTTGGTGGCAAGAAGATTCAATGATTCCATTCAAAAATTCGGAATACGAAATAAGCAAAGATTATTCTTTGTTAATTCATTCGGTGAAACTGAAGAATTTGGGCATATACACTTGCCAAGCTTATAACGGTTTCGGCAAAGCAGCCAGTTGGTCTGTAACTGTTAAAGCTAGAGGTCCCGTTAAATTTACCAATAAGGACGATAAGAAATATAGTAAATGGATTATAAACCAAGAGGATGAAAATATACCAGCCACTACGACCACTACTAAAGCACCACTTACTCCTTATAACTGGAATACACCAGATCCTTATTTAGATCCTGCTTTTCCTCCTCCTACTGAACCTTCAAATGAAATCAGTCCCAATACGCTGCCAGATGCTACAGCTGGAAGAGCTCCACCAATTGTGACTGGTATGCATGGAAATGTAACGATCTATTTAGCTTCTTCTCCTGCATGCTCTTATTTGAATAGCTATTTGGTTAATTTTCGTCATTTTGGTATTGTTGCAACATAAATTGTTTTGAATTTTTTCTTCTGCTGTGTATATTTTATTGACACTAATGAACCACACTGTACTCTCTTGCACACTTGTGACTAACTACAATGTTGAATGTATATGTTTGTATTAGAAACAATTTCAATTCAAAATGACGAAAAAATTTGGATGTAATTTTTTCATTTTATTTTTATTTAATATTTAAAATATTTTCAAGTACCCGTAAGAGCTAATATTACTAGCAACGATCAAAAGTATCCAGTGGGTACCTATATTGAAATACCCTGTGAATTTGGAGGTTATCCCACACCACAAGTGCAATGGTACAAGGATGGCGTGGCGCTGTACGATACTGACAAAATACGTATAAGTGGTAAGAAATATTTTCTTTCTCTATGAACAAATTTGGCGTTTTTATACTTGTTCTTTCTAAATATTCTATAGAATATTTAGCTCAAATAAAAATTCTTTATTATGCTCTAGTGGAAAGTCATTTACGTTATTGCATTACTGTCTGGGGCGGTGCGCTTAAAACTCATATTCACCCCATAGAGGTTATTCAAAAAAGGTTCCTCAAAATAATAATTAAACGAAATTGGAGATATCCCAGTGATGCCCTATACTCTGAAGCACAGATATTGGATATCCGTCAACTATTTTTTGTTAAAATTAATTGCCTTTACCACAAAAGTAAAACTATGTCTGCTTCACAACATAATTATGACACTCGTCGAAAAGAAAAAGAATACCACCCTATACCTTTAAAACAGAAATCAATAGGTCAAAGATCATACGCATATTTAGGACCAAAACTGTACAACTCATTACCAGATGAAATAAAAACAGTTAAAACTCATATATTTAAAAAATATTTAGGTCAATACATGCTTCTGCTGGATAGACAGGCCATTTCTGGACAAATTGAGCATACCTAGCTTCAGTTTAACTTTTTTTATTATTTAATCTAGAAATTTTATGTTTTATATGCTTATTTTTAATCTGAAAACTTTGCTTTTACATTTAATAATTTTAATATTGTAATAGATAATTTGTATTAATGTAGGTAAGGTGTATTATGTGTTTTATTTTATTGTGTGAGCTATTGCTATTTATTATGTTCTTTTTTATATATTATTGATATACGCTTAGTTGTAAGAATATGTCCAACGTCGTAACAAGCTTTTGCTTTTCGACCTCTCTATCATTTATTTATTTTAATTGTGTATAATATATTTAATATTTGTTTTTTCAATTCTAGAAACTGACAGAATCAGTCTTTTAACCATAGAACGAGCTGTCAGGGCAGATTCAGGGTCGTACCAATGTGAAGCTACAAACGTGTATTCCCAAGCTTCTAGTACGCTAGAAATTTCCATCGAAGGTAGGCGTTTTCAAAAATTTCACTCATCCATATTTTTTTTATGTACGCGTGGAGTATCTTTCATTCACTGAATGCTGTTTTTTTACAGGAATGTATATACATCCCAGCTGCACCGATAACCAATTCCTCGCCAATTGCTCCTTAATCGTAGAAGCTAAATATTGCAAGCACAAATACTACAGCAAATTTTGCTGCAGGTCATGTACAGAAGCCGGATTTCTAGCAGTTGATGGACCTCATATCCGAAAAATGAAAAGGCACAACGTTATCGAAAACAATTTAGTATAAAAAATTTGACACTAGTCTTTAAATTGAAAACAGAATCACAGATACAAGAAAAAATAAACTAGAAATAATTTAAAAATGCAAGAAATAACATAAGATTATATGGTGAAATAAGTTCTATTATATGGTACAAAAATGAGAATAGTTTTATCAAAAATCTTGAACACTTTGTAGCGAAAACGTAACTAAAGAATATAATCGTGACATCTCTTCTAGCTCCTTGATAATACCTCTATAAAATTTGGGACTACTCAATGTTCACTGCTTCATTTCAAAATAACGTTCCTGATAGCCGAAGAAACCTGTAAAGTGTCCATAAATTGTTCGGTGTGTGGTCTCAACATAATCATAACAAGGCAGTTTTCTATAGGCAGTATTCTTTATTCATCCTCTAAAATAATTAATATTATAATGAGTACTTACTAACAGTGACAGAAACAACCAAACACAAGACATTTGGGACTAGAATGGGGAGCAGTTTGCTATTTAAATGTGATATTCACTTTAGTTCCCAGTTATGACATAGGGTACAGACTCACAAAATCGAGTGTAGAGAGGGGAGAAGAAATACAACCTTGGTCGGCTAAATTTTGTGATACATATATCTTTTTAAATTACCCAGAGGATTTCTGGCAGCTAAATTAAATAATCCCTTGCCTTTAATATCATTTCCGATGAAAGTCATTTTTATACGATTTCTTTTTGCCTTGTTTTATTCGTTTTATAACGTCACTTACCCATTTCTTAACAAAGTGCTTCTTCTTCTTGGGTGTTAACCTTTTTTTGGAGGCTTGTGATCAGAGGCTGTAGCCTTTCATCTCCATTTATACTTAATGTTTTCTTTTACCCTACCATGACTTTTGTCGTATATTTGAAGCATATTTTCTGTAGTAATATCACAGGAGAGTGAGAGTAACTTGAAAACAATTTGACAGATTTTAGAAAAGGCGTTGAGAATTATTATCTAATGTATCGAACTCTCGTGCAGTATTCGATAGATTATATTAATATTCTTATTTCAACAAATTCATACCACCCGACACAATATAAACAGAATGGGCTATTTAAATTCTGATTATGGTAATTGGGAAGGTTAAGCCATTGTTTAACATCAAAAGGTTGTTGTAACACGGAATTTTAGACATTCACCAACTGGTTAAACTTCGGAAAGTTTACCATCAGATCCCAGTGCTCAACCTGCAGAGTTACAACAAAACCTTACATGTAGTACTTTCAATGATTATATCATTACTTATTTTATCGAAACATTTGGGATTCATTCTATCAAAATGAGCTAGAAGTGATTTTTTTGCAATTTTTATCAAATGTGATAAAACTATTGCAGTTTGAAATTATCTTTTCGAGATTATATCAATAAGTCTTAATAAACATGATGAATATTGTTATTTGAAGTAGCAATTTCATCATATAATCTATTATTGTGAACTAATTAGTTTATTTTGTTTTTTGAGACAAGTGTTAACCACATTGGTGTATAAATTTCAATCCATATATCTAAAGTTTGTTATTTCTGTATTCTCATTCTGAAAGTATATTTCGGAAAGTTTGTAAGCATCGTGCAATCTACTTAAATCTTTGTATATATATTTTTTAACGATATTTATGAAAATGCCTATGTAAAAATGTGTTCAATACATTGTAAAAGTAAAAAATCAAAATTATCACCAGATTATTATTTAAAAACGTCCTTTGGAGCAGAATTAGTATACCTACTTAAAAGTAGATGACGACTGCAGGCACTTTTATCAGTGCCATCTATTTTTATTTTATTTTCGCTGGATTCAGTTTAGCTCCAAAGTAGTCCAATTTTAATATCGTTATGAATACCTAATAGATTATGAGCCCTTGGGAAACAAGTATCGCGATTTGAAACAGCAGCAAACCCATTCAGAACGATAGTTTATAATACCATCGGTTCCAGCACCATGGCGTACATTTTCTCTTGTGCAGAAAAGCGCAGTGGATAACTGAACATTTTATTTTTCACCCCCTGAAACCGTGATATGAAACTGTACGCCGTTTGTTACATTTGATAGTAGAACCGAACTTAAGTTCTCATCAGAGGTGAAATATCTAGGTGTCACATTTGACAGTAAGTTTACATGGAACTCTCATCTAGAAAACAGAGTAAAAAAAGCATACATCTCTTATGAACAGTGTCGCAGAACCATCGGCCGTACCTGGGGAATGTCACCCAGGGTTACTGCCTGGATCTACACTGCCATCATCAGACCTATGCTAACGTACGGCGCGATTGCCTGGGGAGTTAAAGCAAACCAGCTGACAGTCGTCCGTAAACTGGATCAAATTCAGATAACAGCATGCCTCAATACAACAGGAGGCATGAGAACCACACCAACCAGAGCGATGGAGGTGATCCTTGGTCTCACTCCCCTTGACATACACATCAAGGAGGTTATTTTGATGACCATGACACGCTTACGCCCTACCGGTATACAACCTGACGTAGGATCTGGTAGATTGAGACGTAACCTATGGCGTGAGGCACTCAATGAGGTTCCACTGCTGCAGGAAAATGCGGACGCAATCTCACCACAATATAACTTCCACAGGCCCTACAAGGTAATCATTAAATATAACACACAAGACACATCAGAAGAAGGCGCACTCCGCATCTTCACGGATGGTTCTAAGACCAATATGGGCTCAGGATGTGGAATTTACTCCAGATCTCTGAATCTAAACATCAAATGGGCGATGGGCTGTAATGTCAGCGTTGCTCAAACAGAGCTCACTGCTATCTACATCGCCGCAAAAGAGATTACCAAAAGAAACACCATGGGTAATAAAATTCACATCCTTACGGATAGTAGACAAGCACTACTAGCCCTGAACAGACCACGTATCACATCAGGCCTAGTACTGGAGTGTCACCTGTCCCTGATCGAAGCCTGTAGCAACAACGACGTCACTCTAGGCTGGATCAAGGGGCACAGTAAGTCGAAAGGTAACCACATTGCTGACTCACTAGCCAGGAGAGCAGCCTCCCAAAAACTCTTGGGACCTGGCAATTTCATTGGTCTGTCGGCGTCGGCTAATAAAGGAACACTCCCTTGATAAGTTCAAGGGTAGATGGGACGATGCAGAAGGTTGCAGGCTTGCCAAGGAACTGCTGCAGTATCCGGACAGCAAAGTAGCCAAAAATACGTGACTATGAACAGACAGATCCTTCGGACAGCCACGGGTATTCTGACCGGTCACTGTCACCTACGAAAACACCTCTACAGACTGGGTCTGTCTGACACTTCACTCTGTAGAGGATGTGAACAGGAAGATGAGACTGTTGAACACATTCATTGTGAATGTCCGACACTTTCTCAATTTAGGTTTTCCGTATTCGGCGAGTACAGGCTAACACAAGCCAGCATGAGGGAGCTTACTTCCGGCGACGTTATCGCCTACTTCAAACAAGTAGGCTAGATGACGACTAGCGTGAAAAATCCAGTGGCTCCGTTTGGGAAACAATAAAAACATCGATAATATACTATCATTCATTTTATTAAAACCCAAATGTATACAGCTCCTTCACTTACTAAAACATGAATGTGAAAAGAACACAAGCAAAAAAAATAATTAAGTGATTCACTTAAAACTATTTACAGTCAGATAACAATATAGTGGTCCGCTGGTCTTACAGACCAGAGCGCGATAAACGAAAGATAAAAAATACTACAAAAAGCAGACTTCATCGGGACATATTCTACATCGATTCGCCCCTTCTTACAGTGAATTCAGATTTTAAATTGATCATAGGTGAACAAACTATTAGAAACAATACTTATACATTGGATAATTATCAGTTTGAATCGTTTTTACGTAAGCAATTCGGCTCTCTAGGGAAAGTGGATAGAAATCGAGGGAATGTTGTTATTTTCAAAAAATTGGAATTAAGACGATAAAAAGCAGATAACAAACCGGACAAAGTGGATTGGAAATGACAAATGTGGATAAAAAACGAGAAAAGGGGGATCTAAAACGAGAGAATGTTTCATTATTGACAAAGAGGATAAAATTGAACCAAAAACGAGAAAAAATGGATCAAAAATGAAAACAAAGGGTTAAATACGAGAAAAAGTGGATCAAACACGAGAAAAGTGGATTGGAAGCACTAAAGCCTACATACAATTATTTGTTAGAAAAATGCAGTGGAATAAAAAAACAGATTATTGAGTAATGTCCCTATAAATTTGGCCACCTATTGTATATACTAACGAATCATGAAAATGAACACCACACATTACATATTTTAATGAAGATTTCAAATGAACGCGGGTTTAATACATGTCCGGTGATTACGTGTTTTTTTTTCAACTTTGTATGTATGTATGTCTGTATGTAATGTGTAGCTCTGAATGTTTATATTTGTGATAATTATTATAGTCATGTTGTGTATTGAGCACGACCTGTTTGACATTGAATACGAATAACAACACAGTTACAATCTAGCTAACCTAAGTGTTGAAAGCCTAATTAGTTACTAAAAATCATTCATTCTTGTCAAACCGTCGTTTTGACACGACGATTTTTATACGTGTAAAACCTCAGTGGCCTCCCCCAACAGGCAACGAATTCGGCAGCCACTAAGACACAACACTCATAACCAACCGGATCCAGAAACATTGATTGGTTCACAAAGAAAAAAAATTTAAAATCAATTTATTGCTTCACAGTTCAAAGTGATACAAAGCACTCATATGTAAAGGGTAGGTTGAGATAAATTAATCATCTGTTCTCCAAGCACCATCTTACAAGAAAATATGGAATGATAGATGACAAATCAAAGTTATCACGTCAGTTTCGGTTGGTATTAATAGGTTTCTGTATCAGCACTGTGAATGTAGTAGTTATTGATTGAAAAAGAGAAAAATTGGAACGAAACCGAGAAAAAATAGGATCAAAATTTTTATCAAAGACACAACAGAATTTTATAAAAGTAGTAATCTCGGAAATTGACCCCTGGTGAGATGAAATTCCATTGGGAGAGTCAACTTTGTAATTTTTTCTTATTTCTTACGCATACAGGTAATATCTAAAGTATTGGGCAATGTAAAATCTGGAAAGAATTGATTTCTATTTACAGTTAACATAATATAATATATTATATATTGTGATTCGATCGATGTTTCTGGATCCTAACCGACTTGAAAAGAAGGTATTCCATTAAAATTAGGCCTCTTTTAAGCTTGTAACTATAAAACTAAAAAGGATATCTGATCTCGGCGTCAATTCAACATCCTAAGTAACCAACAGAAACACTATAAATATCCTGTTAGTTTCGGAGCTAGAAACGCGGACATTTTTTAAGTGGAAAACCTCGGAAGTTTTAATACTCTGTACGGTAGACTAAGGCAACTGTAAACCTCGAATAATGGAATGTTTTATGAAATCGCTTTATTGGTTGTGGTTGATATAACTCTTCTTTGTCACACGACCTATTTTTAGTTTTTATTGATTTTTTTTACCGAAATTAATTAGATTCATAAATAGCTAAGACGTAAACGAGCAACTCGATATGAACACGCAAGCTGGTCCTTCACGCCGATCTTAACTATATCAAAACTGCACAAGCAGCAAATTTACTATAATTAGCAACAGTATTTGTACAATTATCGATAGGGAAAGACTTCGTGTACTTGTTTTTTTTTTGTTTCACGACGGTCGATTCTTTTCTTTCCATGTTGATACGATTTTTATTTGCTTATCGAAATCTCTCCTATCGAGGCTGTGGTTTATGTAGTCCACAGCATCCACTGAGTGGCAGTACTCTGATATTTTAATGCTTAATAATATGTCTCTTGTTCTAACCAACCGCCAGGGCAGCGTCGTAAATAAAATCGTCGCACTTCGTCATAGATGAAGATCGACAACATAAATGGAATTGCTGGTAACCACCATACGAACCTGAAACATAGACAAGGATTTTAATTTAAGTTGAATGCTGTAATTTGCAGTGTTGAATTATTTTTATATACTTCCCAAGTAGCAATTTACATTCTATAAGGTTTGTATAAACAGTTACAAGATATGTCTTATAGGATACTTAAATTTTTATAACGGTCTACAAAACAATTATACGATCCTTATGCAACTGAAAAGGGTCCATTTTTATAAAACTGTTTGGTTGTATAACATTTCTATTAAAAGTTTATACAACTCTTATATGACTGTTTTATAATCATTTTTACAGCTACTGTCGCTTTAGTTTGAATTTTAATTATTTTCCTGCGAGGTTGACAACCCAAACAACAAGCTTTTGTAGTCGTGGTGGTTATTTTATACTCGCGTTTAATTAGAGATTTACAACCATTTTACGATTCATTCTATCGACAGCACTTAATTGAACACGAGTAAGTTTTTATAATTTTCATTTTTACCTGTGAGTTCTTTGCGTTATAAAAAATAAACTGCAAGTGATGGTACTTGAAGCTGCGTTAGAGAGAGCTCTCTGAGGGTGTGTGTCGACGAGATATCTGCTGAGGTGAGTAAATCTGTATTCGTTTACCGGTCCTTTTTTTTGTATAGTCGCTAATTTGGCAACTTCTAAATTGAAACCCGATTTCAAACAGGTTTTTTGGGTAAATTGTACAGTCCTGAAACTTAACTCTCTTCATAAGAGCTCTCGGAGAAGAGATCCATAACATTGGATCGAACAGCTACTATAAAATGATTTAATAGTGTGTCATGTAGTCACATCTATAAAATGGGATTGAAGCGGCACTATGAAAGTCTTACAAAATGGTTGTATAATGCAATATATTTTTTTATTATGCTGTTATTTCGAGCACAATGGAAACATTTTGTCATCTAGCAGTTTATAAGAGCATTTCATTTTTTAGTGAAGAATATCAGAACCAAATTATATTGCAACTTGAACGTGCATCGTACATTTTATTTGTAGAAATGGAGACTTATTAAAACGACTTGGGCCGCTTGGGCGGACATCGATAGTAAAAATTATAATTTCATTTGGATGGTTAATAGCACAAATTTTGATGCGCCGCAAATTTTACTGATATATTATACTTAGGTATATATTTGGCAAAAAAATGAAGCGCTTCAATTCTGGTTTAAGTTTCAAGTAGACACTTGAAAAAAATAATAAAATAGAATATCCTAAGATACTTTTTTGTATTACTTTAATAGTTTATCATTTCATATGGATATTCTTTCACAATATAATTCTCTAAATAATGATCAAATCAAATTTTTCAATATAGTTTCATGTTTCCAACTCAATTGCTCATAATGGCGGCGAAAGCGGTACAAGAATTGCTTGTTTAAGCATGACGATTTATAAAGCAACAATTTTATCCCAAAGAAATGCCTTAAACAATATTTTATTGTCAAATGGAACGGTATACGATAACTGTTTTATAACGAAGAATATTTAGGCACTATACAACTAAAAAGTGTTTTATAATGCAACGCAATCGAATGCTATACAATATTTATTATACAATATTCTACAGCTTTAATAAGACAAGCTTAAGTAACTATTCTATAATGTTGTAGCTGTTAGTTATATAGTATATTATAGAACTCTTATACATATATTGTATAAACTGGCTTATAAGGTATTATATCATTTTAAAAGAAATGATCGTATAATGCGTTATAGTATATGTATATTGTAAAAGTCACTATAGAATCATTTAATACAACAATTTTCTTTAAAACACAAAATTATCGTAACAAAAGGCTTAATAGAAATGAAAAGTCCTTAAAACAACGCTATTCGACTATTATATACAACAATTCAGTCATCTTAGAATTCCATTTTGCTAGTTGGGTTTGGACATATCGGTACCTAATCAAAGTAATTCTAGCAGAAATGCTCTGTAATCATACTAGTATATGAAATGGAGGACTAAATTGCCAGGAATTCTGGAAACACACCAGAATTTTGGGCAACGAAGTAGAGGACGAAATTGGCAGGAATGGAGGGCAGACCTAGTTTATACAACTTCATGTCACGACTCCCTCTTTAAATCTGGCAAAGGGAATGCCCAATCAAAAGATAAAGCCAAGAAGGACATTCTGCAGAACGAATAAGGTTAGGTTAGGTTTGTGGTGAGTGGGTCTATAAGGCCCTCCACTGCGACTCGCAAGTGTCTATTGTGGCTCCCACATTCAGATTTCATCAAACAAATTCAGCTTCTTAACAAAACCGATTAGTTTATTTGGTGAATGATATTTCAGGTCCGAGGGCGAGAGAGAGACCCTGCCAAACATCAGATACTTGATTCGAGCCGCGGCGGAGCATGCACAAATTATATGCTCTGCTGTTTCATCATCTTCCAGGCAAAGACGGCAAGTCGGATCTTCCGACAGTCCATTTTTTAGCATATGATGATTCAGATGACCGTGGCCTGTTAAAAGGCCTGTTAGACAACGTAGACCATGCCTGCTATAGTCTAACATCTGTTTGGAGACATTCTTCGAAGGATGTATAAGAGCCTTTAAATGAACGAATCCTGGTAAATTATGCCAGAAGTCAAAAGCTCTTCTTGCTGTCCAGGTATTTAGTGTTTGTTTTGGCAAAACTTATTGCGATGCCAGTTGTAGGTTCTGGTCCGATAGAAACACGTGCGACACCCTCCCTTGCAAGAGAGTCTGCCTTCTCACGAATAAGACAATCTTTAGGAGCAGCGTTTGTGGGTCCTGAAAATGTAAATAGACTTTGCCATTTGTAGATTAACAATATCCTGGTGATGAATGTAACTAGACGCAGTAAATGGTGCTGAACAGTAAACTCACAAAAATCAAACTCTAAAAGTGACAAGTTTTGCTAGGTTACTGAAACTTTAGAAAATAATATAAACAGCCACTGGGATGCCAGGAAATTATTCTAGGGGTCTGGTGATATTTTTTCTCTTACAGAACCCATTTTGTTGTTTATTGCTTATTGATAAGAGGAAAGATTGATTTTAAAAACATGTTTTTGGTTATAGACTGAACTCTGATACGATTTCACATTATTCTAGAAATTTATGCACCATCCTCTTTATTATGGTCATACTCATAGTCGATTTGGCGTCAAGGCAGAAGGGTTCCAGTACAATTGATGGTCATAATAGGTCTGTGATCTTTTTTTAGCATCTTTCGTCTACCCTCTATAGTTTTCCTCGATTTTTACTCTCCAACCATCAAATTCTATTGAGTGAGTAAAACCAAATATAATCAAAAATGCTCATTACTATTTCATATTTATTTTGGTCCTTGGCGGTTTCACGAACATCTAAGGGTTGAAACAATTGAATTGATCAAATGCTATGACTACCTACCTCATGGTATTATAGACTAGATTTTCTGCCAACTCAATTCAACTTCAAGTAAAAATATGTCATTTTGACTCAAAAAGCTTACAGTATATTAGAAATCTAGCATTTTCTACAGAAGTTTTGAGCACCAATTTCAACTAAGAATGTGAAAATTTTACAGTTCATAGATGTTGACGAGTTGGAACTTGTACTTACTTCAGAGGGTACATTCTCAACCCTTTGTCCATACCAGGGGTGTACGAAAGGAAAGCAGCCAAAGCAGTTTCGAATATTAATCCGAAATTTAAAGCCCAGTTTCTCATTCCTTGATGTACGATAGAATTTCTTCTAGTTTTACAAATGATCAAGTCGGCCCATTGTACCACGACAATTGATACAAAGAAGGCGGTATGGCATGTATATTCTAATGATTTTCTGTCTCGGTATGTCTAAAAAATAAAATATAAATTATCATATTGATACGTGGATATTGGAGTGAATTTAAAACTTACCCATTCCTGTCCATAGGAATCGGTGACATCATTAACGGCCTTCGAATCCCACTGTTTTCTTATTCCAAATAGCTTCATTGGCAAGAATCCATTTTCAGCCATGATGACGAAATAGACAAAGAAACCTGCTGCAGCTTGAATCATTCCGATCTGTCCGTAAGCCATTGAAATGAGCCTAATTGCAAGAATTGGGATAAGTTTGTTGTTTCAATGTTTATAATTTGATGGACCAACCAATTTTTAATTATTTCAAAACATGGTTAGGTTTTAAGTAATAAAGATTTAACTCTGAGCTCATCCATATCTCAAATGTGGTTGTATGAAATCCAAACCAATGGTTCAATATAACTCAAAGTCCAAACCACAAAATTTAATAAAAGTTCCTCGAAAGGACACTTATGATGCGCTACTAGTTTCGGTACAATATTACCATCATCAGGCTGTATGAAATATATAATCCAAAGAACAATAAGTTGTTGCCAAAATGTTAAAATTTTTATATGTTAAAACATATTTATATCAAATAAATTACAAGTTTATATGAGTGATAAGGAAAGAAAGAAAATGGAAAAACATTGGGAATATTAAACTAATTTGAAGTTTTATCCATTAAGATAATAAAATTTCAAACAAATTTTATGTTGAATGTCGTAATTGTAATTTATTTGATATAAATATGTTTTAACATATAAAAATTTTAACATTTTGGCAACAACTTATTGTTCTTTGGATTATATATTTCATACTGCCTGATGATGGTAATATTGTACCGAAACTAGTAGCGCATCATAAGTGTCCTTTTGAGGAACTTTTATTAAATTTTGTAGTTTGGACGTTTTATTGAACCATTGGTTTGGACAATAAAGATTTGTTAAAAAAATTTAGGCAATCTAAAAATTGGTTGGATCAGAATATTTCCAACCAAAAAAAATCGTATATTATGTATAAAATATTTGCCAGATTTTTGTCAGTTGGCTATATTCCCTTTATATACATCAATATACATTGAAAAACATGCTATAATTGTTAAAAAAAGATAGTAGTGATAGTTATTCATGCAATCAGTTAATTTCTCATGTCTTTTAACCAAAAATTCGTATCTAGTTGTAGAATTAGATATAGTGGCAGGGTTATTTAACGTGTTCAACGTATATTTCGGCGAAATTAATAAAAACAATATAAGGTAAGATATAGATAAAGTTTTTGGAAATAACAGAATAAATAAGAAAGTAAATCACTGAGGGTGATAATAATGAAAGAAGAATTTAAAGGACATTTGACAATTCAATTTACATTATGAAAAATTACCTATGCCATACTGCAACTGTCATTTTGACGTCACATTGACGGACTATTTCTTGCAACTCTTTTAAAAATAATTCTTGAACAATAAAACCAATTTCTGCCTTATAATCCCAATTTCTCTTCTGTATATTTAACGACATAATTAGAAATTTTTTGGTGAAATGACATAGAGAACTAAAAAGCGGTACTTCTGCTCAATGGGACGAGTGGGGGTAATATGTAGCAGGGCTAATATAATATATATTTCTTAATAGTCATAAAAACATATAAAAAATGTTTACTTACGTGGTTAAGATTTAGAGGTTACTATTATTTAGTTAGTTTTGGTTAGGTTAGGTTATAATAATCCACCAAAAATAAAAACAGATTTCTACGTTTCATTTCAAGTGGATAAAGCTGTATTAGTTTAAGAATGAAAATAAAATTTACAAAAATAAGTTGGTTAGTTTTATTGTTTTAAGCATAGCTAGAACAACGTTTTTTATTTAACTAGCGATAAGAACAAAGCATCAACTTTCTTAAACTACTTGATTAAAAAAAGCTAGTATTGAATGCAAAAAGTACTGAAGAAAAAAATGGCGACAAAGTTGTAGATCAGAAGTGCTTATCAACTGTCAAATATATCTAAATTCTAGCGCGTTTCCTCAAAAGTTCATTTGATTCAGAAGTACTTATTCATTTTTACTTTCTGTAATCATATTCATATCAAAAGTATTAGACTGGTTTACAAATGTCAAACCCGGACTACCGAAAATCGTTATTTACCTTCGAAATGGCATTTAAAAAATTGTTCCAACTGGAATATCTCAAAAAAATATTTAATTTAATTTAAGAAAGCTACTTCAACATCTAAATTGCAGAACTAATCAGATTTCAAAAAAGCATTGAAGGAGAATTGGAAGTTTGGTAGTAGCATGCTCTTAAAAAACCTCTACACAATATATAGATCTATAGCTAATAAGTTAAAAAAAACTAAGTCTATGTTGGAGGCAGACATCTCTTAACAAGAAAATAAAAATTACTATTAACTAACAGAAAAAACTTTTCTATCATCGCTCTACTGCTCTATACTCAACACAAACTATACCTCGGCAAATGTGTCAAGTTGATAACACGCTAAACTACTTTATTTTAGACTATTAGGCCTGATTTAAACTTAAGCAGCTTGTGGATACCACCAGAAATAATGTATCAATATAAAAAAAGCACCAAAGTTTTGCAGTGTAGCTAAAAATCTACGTAGACATTATTGAATTATTGTGTTCACTTTGACAGATCTTAGTTAGTTTAATAGTTCATCAAAAAAATAACGAAAGGTATTGATAGTATAAGGATGTAGATCTTGTAGCACAAACAAGATCAAGAAGTTACTAGTAGTTCAGTTAGTTTAGCCCCTTTTACAGATCTGAGTTAGTCCATGAGATGATTCAATAATTTTAATATGAAATCGAACGAAAGGGAATATAATATTGTTGCTCAATCAAGATCAGGAAGCTACTACTAGTTTAATTATTGTGGCCTCCTTAACAGATCTGAGTTGGTTCAATAGTTTTTTTTTAGAATTATTATCAAAACTAACGAGTGGAAGACTTCGTATG
>CAJUYI010000401.1:109475-124301 GCA_910591695.1 Galerucella pusilla
TAAGAAATTAGTAAAGAATTACTTACTCGTCAGGTATATGATACAAGAAACCTAATTGAAGGTCGACAACACATTAACATCACAATAATAAAATTCTTCAAAATTACAATAAATTTAAAATATTCCCCTGATTGGGGTAAACTTTTTTTAACTTCTGAACATTTTCAAATTTAAATTTTAATATCTTCAGCTACTACACGAACACGTGTTAGTTGAACGGAAAATGAAGTGACACTATTTCAATTTGAAACTAACAAATGACAAGTGACAATCTATACTCTGTTTCTTATTGTCTGACAGCACGCGAAAAGGTCACAGATGCCAGTCAGGTAGTAAACCATGAGCGTCACCGTTCATCTAAGGAATTTATTTACTAAGACATAATAAAACATTTAAAATGAAAGATGTTCGTGAACTAATGAACATTGACAACAATAACTGAAGAGAACTGGAGAGATGCTGTGAATCATGTAATTAAAGAGGAAGAGAAAATGTGGGTTTTAGATAACCTCATAGAACAAACTATAGAACCGATAGTGATCTCTCTCGACGAGTCTTCGGATGATTCTTGTATGGCCAGCGAAACTGTAAGAAACGATCAGAGAATAGTCGACCATCGCAATCAGTGATAGGAATTACGCGAACGTAAACTCGTTGTTTGCCGTGACCAGTTATTCTCTGATCGTTTCTTACAGTTTCTGACTGCGGTTGGAACAGACCTTAAATATGCAGAATAAACTAATATCGTAATCTCCGCCACTGCCGCAATATTTAATCGTTTATCTGGCATTGTTCAGTTTTATTACCGTATTTTGAGCTGAAACAGAGATGTATAGATAACCAATACAGACACCTACTTGTTTTGCATTAGAATTTTAGTATTTACTTGTAAAATTCTTAGGATCACTCTGTAAAAGATAAATTTCTATTTGAATATTTAATGAGGCTACTGTGCTGTCAGACATTAAGAAATAAACTATAAGTGGACACTGACTGTTGGGGTGTGTTTATGTGTGTTATTGAGTGTATCCGTTTGAATTTTTTGAGTTTTGTATGTTATACAGAATATAGGGATGTTATTATGGGTGTAATAATGTATAATTGAAGGAAATATTTCCTTATTGCACGATTTCTGTTGTTTTTTAGTATATATGAGTGGTTTTATGTGTTATAAAGTGAGCTTGTATGTAAAATTCAGTGAAATTTAGAGTTGATTTGAATGTTGTTAAGTATTTTTGTGTTTTATTTCGTGTGTATTTCTGTGTTATTGGTGTATACATTTGAGTGGCATTTGTGTGTTAATGAGTTTTCATGTGTGTTTTTATGTGCAAATGAATATTAGTGCGTGTAATTATGTGTTATTAAATTAAATATTGTATCATCACAGCATTTCTGTTGTTTTCTGTGAATATTATTTAAGTGGTTGTATGTTATCAAGTGTACATACTTGTAAGAAAAATTTAGGTATTTTTGTATTTTATTCCGTGTTATTGAGTGTATTTCTGTGTTATTGGTTGCATTTTCGTATTATTGAGTGTATTTCTGTGTTATTGGTAATATATTTGAGTTGCTTCCGTGTGTCAATGAGTGTTCTTGTGTGTTTTCACTGAAATTGAGAACTTTTCAATTGGCTAGTGTGTTATTACTTGTAATTGTGTTTTCGGGTCAAAAATCACAGTAAAGTTTTAAGAATACAGCCTCAAGGGCGAAAAACATTGAATGTTCAATATTGCTAGAGTTCTGTGCGTTGAATTAGTTAAAAAAACTGGTATATTTCAAGTTAGTGAGTGGTTACAATCCTGGACAGGTCCAGGATACAATTTTTTGCATCTTTAAAAAAATAGTATAATTTTTTTGGAGTAGTGTTTCAACGTTGAATATATACTAATATAATATTTGATAAAGCAATATGTTTGTTATTACAAACGTATAGAAACAAGGACACAATATTTTTTTTAAATACATTGAGCAGAAGGTCATTAATAAAAAAATATGTGCAAATGTGCAATGGTACAAAATGGGATGAAAGGGAAGCAGAAGTTTCGCTGAATGAAGAAAAAACCAAAAATTACAGCCAAGATTCGTTTTGTTCGAGGCAGTTTATGTAAGATACACGAGTCAGTGGACGGCTCGTATTCAGAAAAAAGTAGAATACATCACGAAGACATTATATTACCTTTCGTTGACGAGTTTATCACTGAAAGGGTTTCTAGGTCTTCGCTTCATTATATCTGATTCTGCCTCTTCGTACGCCAGGGAAATGGCAGGAACCTGAGTTCGGCCAAACAAATATATGTCAACAAAAACCAAACCAAAAAAAAACAACACAAAAACAAAATGGTCGGATATGAGAGAGATCGAACACTCACATGCTAGCACTGCTCCTTGATTCATAGTCAGTATGTGGTTGATAAGTATGTGCGACATTTTTATTACTACTTTAATATCTTTGCTGCTGAATTTTTACATTCAATTAAAGTTTTTGAAAAATTGAAAAAATCATACTTTCCGTTATCGGTAGCATAGATTATTTAAACACCTGCATCTAACATAAAATAAAAGAATAAAAGGCGGCATTTGCAACTTATTATGCCAGATTTTGTTAAAAATGATTATGCCGCGTTTCGAAGGAAATAATTGTTTATCATTTCGCAAACGAAAATTAGGGGAACAAAAATAGACAAAAGAATGTGAAATATAACGATAGATACTCTATCTTTAATCCCCTTACATAAATCTTATTATAGCTACAATAGACTCTTGCGAGACGCAGTGGAGGTCTTTATAGACTCTCTAACCTATACACTCCTTGCTATATCCTTGACTACTCACAGCAAAGGGCAAAACACTTTTTGTTCCTTCAAAAACCATCTTGGTGCTTTCACCTATCTTTTCAATAGCTCTGCTTAATTTTCTATCTAATTTCCTTTATTGTCCTTCAGACTCCCTTTGTGTACCCTCTTCCCAAACTTTTTAAAATAATCAATACATAATTTTCGTGATATCTAATTTCAACTGATATGAAATCCAACAGCAAAGAAGACAGTGATGTGAAAGACATTTAAACGACTTTTTGCACATTGATTGAACTTACACAAATAAAAAAAAATTGTCGAAAATGGTAAAACTATTGTTTCTATGACTAAGTACATTACAAGGCTAAGTGCTAAGCAAGGCAACTACGCGCCATGGGATAAGGGAGTGTAATTTTTGTGTCAGTTTGTTTATTAAAAATAATGTTATATGTACCCATTAATAGATATTATAAGAGGTTTTAGAAGTAAGATAAGTTGAGCCAGACGTTTTTATTTAAATCCAGAGTCTGTCAAATATGGTTTTTATAAGTTTATGTATGTACATTTTTTAAAGTGTCATTGGATGTTTATTAAATATAATATAAAAAGAAAGATCAACGTAATTTCTTAAGATGTGATCAGAAAGAACTTATACTATACAGTGTTCACGACCTTAGTAATAATATAAACCACAAATGCGCCATCTTCTAATTGGAATTAGAACCAAAACTGAAATCATTAGAATCAAATATTTCAACTTTTAATGTGGTATCATTCTCGTCGTGTAGTAGTGGCTGTGATATTGAAAGCAGGTGAGGATTATTAATGTTATTATTCTATCCACAAGCAGTCAAATTGAGTTGTTAGTAATAACAATATTTGATTGAACCCAGATTTAAAGTAATACTGAAAAGATTTCCGAGTTTCATTGCGAAAGGAAAAAATTTGTATATTGATAAATGCTATATTTTAACATTATTTTGCAATATATAAAGCATGTCTTAATCAAGTTATATTTTTTTCTGTATTTTATTGAATTTTCAGATAGCCCGTGAAGGCACTCGCGACTCACAAGAGTCTATTGTTGGGTATAGAGGGTTGTGTGTATAGAGACACACCCTTCGGAAAAATTAAATATCATTAAATACCTAGTGATATATTTAAAATAAGACTCATACTACAAATTATTTTCCAAACCATCAGAAAATTCAATAATATACTTGATGTCCCATATGAAAAGAATATACCTAACTTTTAAATGCCAAACATTGTTGGGACATTCACTCTATATATTAAACAATGTGGGGTATAATAGATAGTTAAGTTATTGTGTAAAATATATGAAAATTCTAATTTCCCCCCCTTTTCTTGCATAAATAACTGTATAAAATTTTGAAAAAAATTCACAAGAATTTTGGAATGATAATTCATAAAATGCAGAATTCTGTGAACTCCATATTATAATATTTTAAAAATAATTAATATTTTCCTTTCATTCCAGTTCTACAGAAATCTTTTCTCGATATCCAAACGTGGTCAACTATAACTTTATGGAAATCCCATGGGTTAACCTCAACCAAAAATATTATGCTGATTTGTTTTTAATTTCACAACACCCAGGCATCAGAATCGCTTAGTATTAATAAACCTATACAGTTTATATACAAAATGTAAGTTGTTATTATTATTTATAGTTAGTATACAAATAAAAAAAAATTTAATGAAAAAAAATGCACCTATGATTGACAAGTTTATCAGTTTTGGGATTTCTCGGGGGTCTCTTCATAATATCGCTTTCAGCTTCCTCATAAGCCAGAGAAATAGCAGGCACCTATAAGTTATTTGAAAAAAAAATCAAAAAGAAAATAGAAATTATAAAAGGAAAAAAATGTCGCAAAGTTCTGGTTATAAAGTAATCATTAAAATACATTCTGCCAACAACATAAAAACAATTCTGTTTATAGGGGTCGATATTTTTGTTGAAAAATTGAATGTATATATGCATAGATATCCTTATTTATTGATTTCTGAAACGTCACTTTAACTTTATAGCGTTGTATCTCAAGAAGAAATTCATAAAATGCAGTTTTTGTTTTAATTAAATCGTGAAATCTTTATCACGAGCAAGTCAAGAGATGGAGCTGCAGTCACCATTGGAAAAATGTCATTTTTAAGTATAACAATCCCTTAGAAAATTTTCAAAGCGCTTCAACTTCCCAATGAAGTCAAGAATAGGCAATACATTCTACATTTTTTATATGACAAACAATAATAGTTATTTACGTAACAAGTCCCGAAAGTAATATTTTACTGGATGAGTATGCAGTTTCCAGGGCGAGTCCCGTAAAATCCCTTTCGGGTAGGGTTACGTACAATATTTTTTCTGCAGCCGTTAGTAGATAGAATATTAAAAAATAATAGGGATAGATGCTAAAATATTACTTATGTATATTGATTTTATAATTATAACAGTTAGCAGCTTCACTGATTTCATGTGGAATAATTATTTCCTCGTTACTTTCGTTGTCGATTTCCATTTCTGGATCGGAAAATTGAAAATACAGTTGAACTATCAACAAATGTCATGGCTAAGGCCGCCTACATAGATACTGAAAATTATTCCGAAAGTAAAACAAAACATTCCGAAAATAGCTACTTTCGGTACAATTTGTGTAAAGTTTCATTTTCGATTTAATAAATCATACCGAAAGTTCTATTTTCGGAACAGCTGCAGAAAAAAAATAGAGCGCATTTTTAAACGGCTATTTTGGGAAAAAAAATTTTATAAAAACTTTATCAAGTTGATGCCAAAATATTTTAATCTATGCTAGAATAACGTAGTTTTGCGTTATTTTTATCAAAATACTAATTAGAGCCCAAAAATATCGACGACCTGCTTCATTAAATATTTTATCGACAAGAAATAATGGGATTTATGCTGTTGACAGATCGAAAATATTTATAGCTTTGCCTAAACTAGAGAGCTTCGAATATAAGAAAGATCAAGAATATTAAAAAAAAAGTTAGCAGAGAAACGAGAAATTCATGTTAACGTACCTTGACTATGTTTATCCTTAATAAATATATTTTTTTCCGCAAAATGTATGAAACTCTACTAGTTACTTATTACAGAGGAATATGCATAAATTGCAGTATTTAAATTTATTAGTAAAACTGGAAAACATACAAAATTAAACCAACAATGCTTCTATTACCATACCAGATATTTTTCTCTTAAAAGGAGCACAAAATATAAAAAAGGAGCCATCGTACAGTCCGGACTTAGTTCACTAGCGAATTTAAGTCCCCTCCTCTAATTGACATAAAAGGATACCGTATAAATATGTACTGATAGTATTTTTGCTGCTGTAGAGTCTTTTCAATTTGGGTATACCCTCAGACTTCACTTCACTACATCCAGTAGTAGGTGTTGTGTTCTAGGATTTTATATTGCTATGTAATCCGCAAGTATGTGGATGCATTCATTCCATAGAATCTACATTCTAAATTATGAAATCAAACAATTTTATTTTGTTAAATCTACATTATATTTAAACTTAGTGACGCGTTTCGCTAACACGGTAGCTTTTTCAAACGAATGGAGGTATAATGAGAAACTTTCAATTTATACAGTGCCTTAATACTAAATTATACGGATATTTAACAATAAAATTATAATCTATTTACAAGGAAATGAAATTGTCTAAATATGGGATTAACTAAAGTATTTAACAAGTTTACCTGGAAACTCATTCACAACCATCCTACAGGAATCTTTCTAGGTAAAAAGGTTTAATAATGGAGAATTGTTAATATCAAGTTGGTCGTTAAGAAGATTATCTGAATATTTGTTTTTATTTATCTCTAGGACTTCGAAAGTTTCTCATTATACCTCCATTCGTTTCAAAAAAGCTACTGTGTTAGCGAAACGCGTCACTTTAAGTATAAATATAATGTAGATTTAACAAAATAAAATTGTTTGATTTCATAATTTACTATGGATCTAAAGTAAAAGCCTCATCTATTCAATCTACATTATTTTTGCCCCACTATTTTCAGATTTCTACGGTGCCCATCAGACGACAGTATCCTGTCAGAACACATGTCACTTTATCACCATATTTTGAGCTCAATTCTTTTTTCAAAGTCGGTACTAGTGTGGTTCCCGCTATCCTTATTACTTTTTTTAAATTTTAGTTCCAGTTTTGAGTAAATAAATACGCATGGTTAAATAAAATTTAGTATGTTAGCCAGTAAAAAAATAGCTGCTTTATTTCATAAATACATATTCCTCTTACTACCTCTACTGAATCTCAAGTGATCAAAATATAATCGATTCAAAGTCAGTGCAAAGTTAAAAGAAAGTTTTCCCAAATTCTACATGCTTCTGATAAATTTCGATATAATTATTAAGTTGATTTTGTTAAATTGTCATGTTGTACCTTTCGTTTACTAATTTATCCGACCATGGATCACGTGGACGTCGTTTCATAATGTCCGATTCGGCTTTTTCATAAGCCAGTGATATGGCCGGCACCTTTTTCACAAAAAAATCAAATCAAATCTGTTTTAATCTGATGCCTTCTAGATTATATATTTTGGGGTAGAAATAAGCAAAATAATTTTTTTTGAAGCTGTTGGTATAAAAAAAAATCATATCTAAAAACTCGCCCTGTATTTAATGCAATGTTCCAGAACAATGCTTTTTTCATACTATTTCTTCCCTAAAAAACATTCTAACCAATATACAGGGAAAGCCGTTGAATCTTTACTCAAAATTCAATACCAACATCTCCAAACAAAAAAAACTCATGAAAACTGATACTTACCATATCTGTTCCCAAATCGATGCACAGAATTGTAACCGTGCCCAAAGGTAAAGGAACATCACAGAGGATAAAAGCTAGGAAAGGAGAAATTTCTGGTATGTTCGATGTCAGAGTATAGGCAATGGATTTTTTAAGATTATCGAAGATAAGTCGACCTTCTTCAACACCTGTAACGATGGAAGCAAAGTTGTCATCTAGTAAAATCATATCGGCGGCCTGTTTGGATACGTCAGAGCCTGCTATACCCATAGCTACACCGATGTCGGCTTTCTTCAAAGCTGGAGAGTCGTTTACACCATCGCCTGAAATCGAAGATAAAATTCAACACAATCCAAAAAAAAACACACCAATTACTTAAGTTGTCCTAACTCCGTTTTGCAGAAAAATAAGAATAACTTTCCCGACCCAAAACGATCTTAAAAACACACCTAGAAGTCTTTGTTCAAATTAGAACTTCTTACTATGGCTTAAGAGTGGCACATTACATTTTGCCTTCTCCCTGTCAAACCTTCAACACATATTCTGTATCTGTAGAGTAGGAGATCGCCCAGGGTGATCTTGGCAAGACTGCATCCTTTGATTCCATCACATCTCTTAAGAGATTGAGCATGGGTGTAACGTTTGGCTAGTTCCGCTAGTTCCGTTTTAGTCCAGCCGCTTCCCTGGCTAAATAGTCAGCAATGCGATTACATTTACTCCTGTCGTGCCCTTTAACCCACCTCAGGATAATATTGTTATCTGCCGAGGCGTTAGCTATATCTTGGTGGCACTCTAGTACTAGCCCCGATATAACACGTTGTCTGTTCAAGGCTAATAGGGCTTGTCTACTATCAGTGCAGATTGTTATGTTTTTGCCAGAAATTCCTTTTCTGGTTAGTTATTTTGTGGCAATTGAGATACCTATTAATTCTGTTTGAACCTCGCTGGTAATGTTTCCCATTCCCCACTAAAGCCTTAGGGTTAGTGCTCTCGAGTAAACTCCACATCCTGAACATGAGCGGGAGTGCGATATATCCTTCACCAGAACAATATTACTTGAATATTCAGCTGAAATTTCCATAGAAATTCATGTGGAGGAATCGTTATAGATCCTGCGTCAACCTCTCCTTAGCTAGTTCTTAAGTTTTCTGTGGTATGGAACCCTAGCTGGAATCACATTATTATTTTTGTATGGGGTGCTGGGGCCGACCGAGCACTGTAGTGGAACGCATCTGAAGCGATATTTACGGTGAAACAGTAAATAATAAATAAATAAGATGAAAGGTGGAAGTTTATAGTATTTGGTGATGACCAGAATGAATTGAGGAGATTTAATGGGTTTGATACGTAAATGAATGACTATTTTTAAATTCGTTGAAAGCATTGATGGCTTTTCGTTTATGGCTGAAAAAAAAGAAGTAATCGAGCTAAGGTATTACGTGAATATAAAACACTCCTTCAATTCAATCTAATTGCGGGATGTCCAACCTATTTAAAAGGCCACTTTACAGTTACGACAAATAATATAATTGCATAATAGACAAACGGGATGTGACGCGTGGTCTCTACAATTTTTCAAGGCTATTATCATGTCGGCGTTAAAAGTGATACCATTAATTTCTATTATATCACATATTTCAATCGCTTTATTGATCATTAATTTTTGTATGTCAAATTATATTTATTATATACAGGGTATATAAAAGAAAAGTCCAACGACCAACAATAACTGAAGAAGTTATTTGAAAAATACCAAACATTAACAACATTTTATTACCGCAAGTATCTTTTTTCACTGTGTATAAAATTTGTTTGGGACACCGTATATTTTGCAAAAAAAATGTGGAGGAGTTAGGTGATTAACAGAAAATTGAAAATGTCATTCATATGGAGGAAATCAAAAGAGCTTTTTTTTAATCACATACATGTCATTATGGCAAGGCATAAGTCAGGGAGGATGGCTTATAATATCCTCCAAAAGATGTTGGACGAGGTTCACAGTGGGATACAAAATAAATTGCCATCTCCATCCTCTTATCATATTGCTTGGTGATCAAAAGCTTCACAACGAACGGCAAAGACAAGCTCTCTGGCATATAGACACAGAATAATCCTCTCCTCAATAACATTTTTTCGTGGGAAGATTTAAAAAAGATCCGCAATGGGCAGCACCAGCGGGGATGTACATATGTCTTTCATTTTGTATTGACGAAAACGTCAAACGTAAAGAATTAAAATGGTGTTAACAGAAGATGATGTATCTGGAGCAGAATTGAAATATGCAAAAATACAAGATCATCTTGTTCGGGACTTGAAGCTATGGCTTGCAAGTAGTGGCTACCCATGTCAGGTAATAAAAATGTCTAAGTTGAAAGGTTAGTTGTTCATATGTATATGTGCTTTAAATAATTTCATTATTTTATATGAATTCTTTTAATTGAGATTGAAAGAAAAATGTTAATGTTTTATTGACTATCAATAATATTTATAAACATACTGAGTTAATAATACAATTAATAACCTTCGATACTGTTGCTGATAATGGATTCGGATTTTATGTCGTTGGACCATTGCAATTAATAAAATGTTTTTTTATTTTTTTTTCCATTCCACTCCAATTCGTGAATGCACAATGTTTTGAATTTTTTCAATTTCTTGTAAACAATATTTATTTATTTTCATAAATAATAGGACGTACGTTTGAATTTGTTGAAAATACATAATTCAAAACACAATATGTACCACCACCATCTTTTTTAAACCTTTCTAGGAAAAAGGCTAATAGGAAACCTAAACTTATCTGCTTTAGATCCTTGTAATTCTAGTAAGGATAGCAATGAAAAGGAAGGGCCTGCCATTGACAGATTATCAAATTTTGTTAGGCAAACATACCACATCTGCAAGAGAAAATTTACGTTTATGGCACAATTCACTATAACTGGTTCGTTCCAAAGCATTCAAACAAGTAGTGGACTACACCAGGCATGACTTGGGTTGTCTTTTAATAGACAATTGTTGCTTGAATCATCATCATAGACCGACAAACCTAACGTATATCAAGTAATTGCGTGAATTCCACACACACAGTGAATATGAATAAATAATAGAATTACCTGTGACAGCAACAATGGCACCCATCCGCTGACATCCTTCCACAATGATGAGTTTCTGCTGCGGAGAAGTCCTAGCAAATACAATTTCCGTGTGATACCTCAGAATTTCATCCAATTGATCAGACGACAAGTCTCTAAGATCAGAACCGTGGATTACAGCTGCTTTAGCTTCTCTAGGATTAACTTCAGACACTGGAATATTCAAGCGTTGAGCGATATCTTCAACCGTTTCGTTTCCTTCAGAAATAATACCAACAGACTTAGCGATGGCTTTAGCGGTGATAGGATGATCACCGGTAACCATAATTACTTTAATACCGGCACTTCTACACTTGGCAACAGCGTCTGGTACAGCGGCTCTTGGAGGATCAATCATGGACATAAGACCGACGAATCTTAAACCTTCTAGAGGGAAGTTGGGATCGTCACTGTTGAATTTGTAGCCGATGGGATATTTGTCGGTGGGAAGCATCGAATCGCAGAAACCAAGTACACGTTCTCCAAGTCCTCCCAATTCTAAGTAAGCGTTGTTGAACGCTTCCTTCATCTCTTCGTCTAATACTTTCTCTTTGCCGCAAAGGAATATCGTATTGCATCTTTCTAAAATCCTCTCCGGAGCTCCCTTCATTACCAAAATGTGACGTGGATCGTTTGGATCTTCGTTTTCGTGAACGGATACTTGATATTTATTGGTGGAGTTGAACGGAACTTCGCAGACTTTCTTATTTTTACGTCTGATAGACATAACGTCTCCAAGAGCTAGTTCCATACATTTGAGAAGAGCAGCTTCGGAAGCATCTCCGTTAACTTCGCGTTTAAGGATAGCGACACCGTCTTGACCAGGTTTAAATTCGGCTCTATTACATAACGTAGCGATGCGAGACAGTGCTTTGAATCCTGGACTTGTCCTGTCGTACTGCACCCCGGACTGATCTTCGGTAGTATCAGCTTCAATAATTTGGTTATCGAACCACATGTGAGCTACGGTCATCCTGTTTTGAGTCAAAGTTCCAGTCTTATCTGAGCAAATTGTGCTTGTAGATCCCAATGTTTCGACGGCTTCCAAGTTCTTGACTAAGCAATTCTTCGACGCCATTCTTTTGGCAGTGAGAGTTAAACAGACAGTTACAGTAGCTAATAGACCTTCTGGTACGTTAGCTACGATGATACCAATCAAGAAAATAACGGCATCTAACCAATGGTAACCGAGTATGAATGCGATAACGAAGAACGTAACTCCTAGAAAAACAGCTACTCCTGTGATGAGATGGATGAAATGATGGATTTCTTTAGCGATCGGGGTTTCGCCAGTGTCCAAGCCGGAAGCTAGACCGGCGATACGACCCATTACGGTGTGGTCTCCACAGCTAATAACAACTCCTTTGGCAGTACCTTCTACGGCGTTAGTAGAGAAGAATGCTAGATTTTTGGTTTCCAATGGATTTTCATGGGTAAACTCGGGGCTCCTACTTTGAGGTTCAGATTCACCGGTGAGTGATGAGTTGTCAACTTTAAAACCTCTTGATTCGATTATTCTTATATCAGCCGGGATTCGATCACCAAATTTGACTTCAACTACGTCGCCTAATACCAAGTCTTCGGCGCGGAGTGTCAATTTTTCTCCTTCTCTAAGCACTGTGGCGAATTGAGGTACCATGTTTTTGAAAGATTCCATAATTTTAGAACTCTTACTTTCTTGATAATAAGAAAATATACCTAGAGGAGAGGAGATACATTGTAAATATTGGTACACCGGCGAGTACTAGAAATATAATTTAGAAGGAATTTCAAACAGTATCAAAGAAAACAGAAATTTATTTCTGTTCTTTTAGGTAATGGACAGTGGACAACCTTGTAAATGTCACTCGTAATCATCGCTGTTTTTTGAAATTTCCTGTGAATTTCATATCAGAATTTTGTAATACAGAATACTGGGTAACAAAATTATTTCTTCAACCCAAAATACAGGGTTTCCCAAACATTTTTGACCCACTTTATCTATTTATATTTATGAATTACGAAAATAAAGGGAGGTGAGGTTTATTTTGTGAACAGTGTATGATGTGTTCTATATAGGGTGTTTAAAAGAATGCCAATTTTGTCGATATCTGATTTTCCAATCAAACTAAGACCAATTATATATTTTTGGAAGAGATAATAATTAATCTTTAATCAAAGATCATAGTTCAAAAAATTGCCGATTTTTTCGTTTTAAAAGTTTCTTAGATATGAGATCATTGTTAATGTGAATCAGAAATTTCTAGGACACTCTGTACTCAAAAATATAACCTTGTTCCATACACTATGTCATTATTAACAAGATGTAACAACAATTCTTGACATTCGTACAGTTCCAAGGATACATTGCAATTGAATAATTTGAAAAATCAGAGCAATCAGCATAAAACATTGCAACATTAATGCCCACATCCATTATATTGAGTCTAAACTACAGGGGGTAGAGAAGAGATACGTATAAAGATGCAGTTCGTACTTCAGATAGATTTGTCAAACTATATATTATTATCTTTTGCAGATGGATTTCAATACATAGCAAAACAAATCTTATTTAGTACATTTATTTCGTCAGTATAATAATTTTTTTACGACTTGATCCGACGCCACTACCTGTCATAATTTATTCGTCCGACGAATGGTTGTGGATTAGTCGGAGTAACAAACTCTCTTGGCTCATTCAAGTACATCTATCAAATGTTAGGTTCGGTTACTGTCGTTTTAAAAAGGTTGAAAATTCCTCCTAAATGTATTTAAAATGAAAAAAAATACCTGTAACGATAACAACGGCAGCTAATACGATGCCAAGATAAAGATTATCATCTGCGGGTTCTTCTACTGTACTAGCCTGTATAGAATAAGCTATAAAACAAAGGATTGCACCAATCCAAAGTAAAAGGGCGAAACCCCCAAACAGGTTTTTGCAGAATTTCACCCATTCGGGAGTTGTTTTTGGTGGTGTAAGAGCATTGGGTCCGTCCCTATCCAAATTTTCTTTCGCTTTTGCATGACTAAGACCCTGAAATCGAAAAAAATCATTAGTCTACTGACATTTTAAGCAGAAAATTGTGAAACTTAAAAACATCCAGAGCATACTGATCAAACGCGGCAGCAGAATGGGATATGGAAGCTTCAATTCTCCTTTTGTCATCAGTTCTAGTTTAGCTTTGTAGCATAGAGGTAGCAAATTTTGTCAATGTAGTCAGTTTTTGTACTATCCCAGTATTAGAAGATACTTCGAGTAATCTCAAGTTTTTTATTTTTCATTGTAATTGTTTTAATATCTTTCACATCTTTTGTCCCAAATCGACTGATTTTGCGTCCAACGTAGGGTGGTTTTAAGCAAGTTTTAGCCTTTTCACGATTTCCTGCCTGTGTCATTACACTAAAATATTGTACAGCGATTTGTTTTACTTACGTTTTCGGGGTGTGTTTGGAATCTTTGATATAGTTCTTCGGGTGATATCTTGTGATAATCGATGTCTAATTCTTGTTTTAAATCATCCAAATCATCTGCTTTCCTTGCTTTCTTCACCTTCCTTCGAGACTAAAATACAAAAAAGTTATTAGCTTGCACATTATTTAATAAATTTTATGCAAATGGGTCTTTCGGGTAGATGGTGGAGATGTATTTTAATGATACGAGTGTGAACATTTCAAGAAGACGAAGGTGAGGCTAACAAAACCAGTAGGGGTAGCATTTTTCGATATTTTCAAGAACTTATATTGGAAATAACTTATAAATTCAAATTTTGAGATAAATTCAAAAATTGTTGATATGACTTATTTTAAAGAAAATATCTAAAATATAGGTTGTACATAAAATATTAATTAAGTACTTATATCAAAAATTTCGGAGCTTATCTCAAAAATTCGTATTTATAGGTGAACTATTACAGCATAATTTATCTGACAACAGTTAAATATCTTTTATTTTTTCGAATTTCCCCCAAAACACACTGGTTTTTTTCAATAATGTTGCTGTCTGGTGAGGAGTGGGGATTGAAATCTAGATTTTTTTAAATTCGAATTGTATACATATTAAACTCAGGATCGACGAAACTGTTTCAACTCTTAATTTGCGGAATCTTTAAA
>CAJUYI010000401.1:129301-140064 GCA_910591695.1 Galerucella pusilla
CGACCTTAGAACATAAAACAGACAGGAAGGAGTGTTGTCACTCATTGGCTGTATAAGAATATGCGACGGAAGTCGCCATTTGCAACACCCTAATAGAGGAGTTCAGTCTAAGGTCAGTGTGGCCAACAAAAAGTGGTTTTTCCGACAAGAATGACAGTTAATTTCTACCCCTTAAAACATAAGATTTTTGCATGTTTTTTATGATTGCGAACATCTATATTGCTCTATTAAAATAATGAATACACCCCCGAAGCGTAAATCTTGGAATTTAAAATGACTTTTTAGCTGAATACACAGCACATCGGTGGCCAAAAATTCCAGAAACTCTTGGCATGTCACCATTTAATTTCTGTAATCTGTCACTAGTTATGTCAGATGTCAGTGGAAAAAGTAATTAGAAGAATAGAGATACAGCTAACTAGAAAAGCTACTAAAATCTAATCGAAAATGGACATACACAATTAAACAAATATCATCAAAAATAAATATAACTGACATTTGACATAACCAGTAGTTTTTTCAAACGCTTGAAAAAGCTACTGTGTTAGCGAAACGCGTCACTTTATGTTTAAATACAATGTAGATTTAACAAAATAAAATTGTTTGATTTCATAACTTATAGTTTTATATTTAATATATTTCAATACGCTACAATTTTAAAATTTCACATATCCCATACCCTATACAAACAGTACGCCACTGTCAAAACGGAAACGACTATTCGCCATTTGCAAACTCCTATTTGGACGCAAACTTATTTGGTAAATGTTCTGTTTTATGTTCTAAGCCTCCGACTTTCTATACCTTTCTCAGTTGCTGATGGTTTTCGAGCTGGCTTGCTGCCTCTATTTGTAGTATCTCTATGATATTATTACTGAAGTTACCAGTTTTGATAATATACAGATTCGGCCAATAATTATGTTCCGTATGCCGTAGTAGACATATATAATTTTTTGTATAAGAGCTCACTGCTTTGCGTGATGCATAGGTGTCTCAAGCGCACTTAGAGACCACTGCAATGTCATCAATGTCATTCGTTGGACCAGAACCCTTCTGAGTCGTTGCAGACTTGACAATAAATATGGACACAAGAATATGGAAAAGCCGATTAGCCACCTCATTTAATCTAATCTGTAGTTAATATAAGCCGATTTTCAGCCTGGAACGTTTATTTAACGGTAAATACCGCAATTATTTTTTCGGTTGACAGCTTTGACAGCTAAGTGTGACGCCAGAGCCCCCACTACTCAATAAATATAACCGAACGAGTTTGGTCGCTGAAATGAATTGGTTAAAGCAATGCGGGGTTATGTTTCCGTGTTAGTTTTTTATTTTTGTTATCAGGTTTACGACGTTTTGGAGACGGACGTAGGCTGCTTCCACTTTCCCTTCCCAGATATTTTGAATTTCTTTTCTAAGCTTCACCTGGTTACTGTTTCGTCATTATTATTTTCTTTTGATTAAAGGATTCAACGATTTTGGATCCAATTATTGTTTTGGAACTAAAATAATTTCATTTACTTTTATCAAAACAAACTTCCTGCTTGGTGTAGTTAAAGTAGGCAATTACTAAGTATTGTATAATTGAAGAAACATTACACAAAATAAAAGTTGAAAGTACGTAAAAAAAGTATCAATTATTATATTAATAAAAATAAAAAAAAGAATATAAATACCTTTGGTCTACCATCAGCGGTTCTAGAGTCATCATAAGGGGTAGGAATTGTGGCAACCCGATATGAATCAGAGCGGCCATGCTGCAAAAACAAGCGACTAACATTTACTAAATGAGTATGAGATGTTGATGAAAATCGTGGACTAAGGTAAACTTACCAAATTCTTGTAGACGTTTTTTGGGTATTTCATTTTTAACGAGCATCTTTTAAAAACATTTTTTAACAATTTCTTATTACGATTTTTAATTGGTCTTAGATAAGATTAAATTAAATTTGATGATTGGCAAAATTGCAGTGTTATCAATTATTTTGAAAATTCTAGTGACAAAATGAATTTAAAAACATGAAAAGTTGCTCGTATTAAATGATATGGTAATGATTAAAAAGGGGTACGAATAAAAATAAGTTGGTAAATTTTACTTTAATCAGCTCAAATAATAAACAAATAATATTATTTCGAAACTATACAACTACAGAATTAATCTTAGGGCGAAATCTTCTAAAAACCTGCAGATTTTTCTATTAAAAACAATTTTAGATACATGATTGCTAAAAAAATGACAAAGTTCTTAAATTTCCTTTTTCCTGTTACATTATTTCCAACTGAATATTGTTATCTAATGGTCTATTTTATCAAACTGTAAAATTTTTTATTTCGTAAAATATTCAGCCTAAGGATTAAATGGGGAATGGGAAACAATACGAGCGTGGTTCAAACAGAACTGGCTGGTATCTCGATTGCCACAAAATAACTAACCAGAAAAGGACTTTCTGGCGAAAAACATAACAATTTGCACTGATAGTAGACAAGCCTTATTAGCCTTGAACAGACAACGTGTTATATCGGGGCTAGTACTAGAGTGCCATCAAGATTTAGCTAACGCCTCGGCAGATAACAATATTATCCTGAGGTAGATTGAAGGGCACAAAAGGAGTAAAGCATTGCCGATTCTTTAGCCAGGGAAGCAGCTGGACTAAAAATTTTAGGACTCAGTGACGCCCACGGCCTAACGCTTTCGACAACTGCGGAACTAGCCAAACCTTACACCCATGCTCAATCCCTTAAGAGATGGGATGGAATTAAAGGATGCAGTCTTGCCAGCATCACTCTGGGCGATCCTGGGAAGCTGACGCCGAAGAAATATTTGGCGATGACCAGGAGAAATTTATGTTTAACAGTAGGATTTATGACTGGCCACTGTCAACTAAGGAAACACCTCCATACTATGGGGCTAGTGGACACACCTCTATGCAGGATGTGTGAACAGGAAGATGAAACTGTCAGGCATGTCTTATGCGAGTGTCCGGAGCTATAGTTAATAAGAGAGTGTGTTGTTCGGTGAGTCTTGGCCTACACCTGCCGATATAAAAGAGATTTCTCCTAGTGACCTGTCCACCTTCCTGGGAAGAGCAGGATAGACTATGACCTAGGAGGAAAACTCATTTGGAGGATGTACAATGGGTCACATGTGGCCTAAGTGCTGTGAGTCCACGCACTCACCCTCCTTACTCTACAGACAGAAGAACAAAGAACTTGATTGATCCACTAGGTATTTCCATCCTCATTGATGAATTTAAGACCAATAATATTGAAATATTTATAAAAAATTTTAGTAAAAAATTTTAGTATTTTCAGTTTGCAAAATTCTGCAGGCTCAATATAGAAGATAAAATGGAACTTTTCATAATAATTCACTGAAAAAAATTCTACTCTAGAAGAAGCAAGCTCTTTATCGCAGGCATTATAAAGAAAAATTCCATTTTATTGACAAATATGGTGAATGATGATTAAATGTAGTATACAAAATTTACATCTGTGCATACAACAAACTCTTAAATAACATGCATAAAGCAAAAGCTGTGCTAAAACTAAAAATCAACAACGCATTCTGTTGAATATTAAACATAAAAGTTGAGGTAAATAGTTATTTCCAATTTATTACAAAAACCGTTGTTATATATTTTTTTGTACAACTGTCATTAAAAGTGACACTTTTAATGATAGCAAACAATGTTAAAAACGATTGTTTACATAGCAGCGTGTTAAAAATACTTTTAACACTAGTGTTAAAAATATTTTTAGCACGCTGCTATGTAAACGTCTGCCATTCACAACAATCTTTTGATTATTTGAATACTAAAAGTCATTTTGAATTCATTGTCATTGCAAATTCGCTCGTTTCATTATCAAAATAGGGAAGTTGTACAAAAAACATTGTATGGTATTTGTGTTAAAAGTGATTTTATTTTGTTTGTGAAATTGTTCAATTCGCTCCGCTCATTTCACAAACGTTTTCACTCACAAAATAAAACCTCACTTTTAACACTCATATCATAAATAACTATTATATTCAGTTTCAATAAGCTTTAGAGATTGTTACTAATCAAATGTATAAAACAGTTGATATAGAGCACTCCACGCTTTATGTAACAAAATACCAAGTTTTTCAAATTTTGAAAATATTATTTATTTTGCTTAATTTCTGTTTCCTGTAACCATTGCCATATTGAAGTAAAGCATATAGCCCGAGAAGTAGATGTTTGTTCTCAGTGAACGGTAAACTCTTTGAAATTTGAATTTGTAAATTTAATCCAAAATAATTTGCAATAGCTAAAACACGTGTTTGTGCTACTTGCTTGTCTTCTAGCATTTTTCTTCAAACGTTTCAATGGAAAGACACAAATATTACAGGTTATTTTAAAAAAAAATGAGTAAAAACTGCATTTCGACATAAATATATATATGTTACAGACCGTTTATGAAAAATAGACCATATATAAAAGGACTGAGGATATTAGTCCATATGTGTAAAAAGCTTTTTTTTATGAACTGTCTAGTCCCTTGTAAAAGGTCTAGTCTATTTATATACGGCCTAGCTGCACCTAGGCCATATGTATATTTCTGAGATATTTAAACACAATTTTTTTTCAATTTATTTATTATGGAAATAAGTTATACATAAAAATATGTACGTAGAGAATACAAACCAGGACATTTAATTTTTCTTATTTGTTTGTACAGCATAAGCTATTATGGCATTTAGAATTACATAATACATTAACTTGTCGACAAGCACATTTACCCTTACAATTACATTTTTTAAAACCTTTGAAATCACTCCTTGTTTTATTCTTAAGCGGTAAAACCCATCATCTGTGGCTTCTAGTACTACAGCTAAAACTGACCTAGCATCTCCTCTGCTTCGGATCGACGTCTAGAACGGGAATTCTTACAGTTGATCCGATTTTCGGGTTTGGATGGGTGCTATCTGATATTACTTTCATTCGTTTTGCCTGTAGCTCTAATCCACTATGAGCAGCTTTTCTTGCCATGTTTCTGTTTCTAGAGCAAAAACTGCAAATATTTTCCGAACATGAGTTTCCAACATCGAAACCTTCTTCATTCACGGAATTAAAACAATTACCGCATATCGGACATGAAATTTCTTAACCATTATCATGATTTTCCGCTAATACTCTTTCCAGCTGCTCTTCTATGACCTCTTTGTAACAATTTCTATATTCGATTGATGCGAGGTTATATTACTGATTATTGTTATCACATTAAAAAAACACCTTTCTTTTTGAGATACGACTCCAAAAATCTGTATCTTACGACAATAACACTCAACGTCGTTGAAATATCAGAAATCAGTCTATTTTCAGATGAAATACCTTGTAAACAACAGCAAAATAGCGGTAAACTGTCCACGTGTTTGGAAACACTGTCATCGAGCATACGGCCTGAATCACAATTGTCCGTATATGAAATACCATATTTTTTACATACGGTCTACCCAATTTAGACCGTATGTATACGACCTAGATACGGTCTGATTTTATATATGGTCTGTAACATATATATTTTCTTCTTTTAATCAAACATCATGTATAACTGTTCAATATGCTAAGTATGAGATATCGCACCCCCTAGACAACATTCAAACACAAATTGATCATAGATCCGAATTGTACAAAACATCTTCAGACCTGCTAAGAATTTAAAACAGATAGATCACAATTTTCAACTTCAACTAAAAGCTATAGTTTGCTGTGTGCCCGGTTTTAGTTATGTGTTTGAGTTCTGTTATTTCTTCTTTATATGTCGTTACACACTTTTTATTGGCGTTTCCTATAACTTGATCCATTCTGTTAAAATAGCGCATAATAATTATTAGGTACCTACAACCGCCAAAAAAAGTAAGTCAGCTCGTTCTTTTTGGTAAAAACTGGTTACAACCCGTGGTGTAAATTGAAAAATTACAATATTATTTCATGTTAAATTTGGTCCAATTGACATATCTTATTCAATACATTGAATTCGATTCGCTTAAATAAAGAATAGTTAATATTAATCTTTTTATTTAATTTGTCATGATATGATTAAATTTTTTCTACATCCAAAAGGACACAGGACGGCGCTATTTTTTATTGGTGCACTTTGAAATCATAATTATTGGTATAATTACCATAAAAAATTTCAATTCAATATTCGTTAGACTCCCTTTCATATAAGAAGAACCGACTAGAAGTCTAGAAGTTGCAGTCGTATGCGCGAAGAAGCTGCACATAACAATATCTGAACATCAATATCTGTCAAAGCCTTAGACCTTAGGCAGCTTCCTCGCGCATACGTCTGTAACTTTTAGACTTCTAGTGGGTTCTTCTTATGTGAAACGGAGTCTATCATGGAAGGTAACAGATATAAATGAATTAGTTGTGCTTTTACCCTCAGAAAATGTCGGAGCAGTACAAGGTGTCGACTATATGGGTTATCGAGGAGCTAAAACTCACTGACAAATGGCCACAGGATATAGCTTTAATAATAGGTCCCAAATAACTATACCAGAAGACTGGAAAAAAGGTGCACCTATAAAGGCTGAGGAAACATAGTATAACGACGGCTCCAAGACAGAAGTAGTTAGAAGAGTTGAGCTGGAGAAGGTAATCTAGATACAAGAAGACCACAATAGATCTGAAAAGGTCGCAGTGGCATATACCGATTAGCCATATCATCAAGTATAATCTAAAAGAGCATTATTTTCAAGTTTTGTGACGTTTTAGAATAGCAGTATGGAAATAAGCTAGGATTTGCCCCTTTTTCCAAAAATTGAATAAAAACACACATAAAAACACCGTACAGTTGATAAAATCATTATATATTTTTCATTTGATGTTACCGAGTATTTTTAAAAGAATTTTTTCTTATTATTAAAGCCCTAATACAAAAAGTGTAATCAACATATTCGTTTTTACTTCTATTTTTTTTGCGTGTTACCGCGATAACTTACAAATCAAATTTCCGGTTTTTGAAGAAAAATAAATTTGTTGTTCACAACAATAAATTAATGCATGTGATATAATCCATTTCCGCTTTCGTATTACATTATTTTTTTATCAATATTTTCCATGTTTTGCAGCATTTTTGAAATTAAAAATTGCCCTTAAGAATATACGAAGATAAATCCCGAGACCATAACAAATATCGTGATTATTGTAAAAATAAAGGACCAGGAATTATTCAGACAACTTTTATTGTTCATTCTTCCTTCTTCTCCGGAGAATCGATAGTAGTCCAGTGAATAAAGGAAAAAAGTTAACATTAATGACGCCCTATTTTCATCTTCCGGTTGGAAGTTGCATTTGGTACCTCATTATACATGAGACAAAGTTCTGCATGAAAACGCGTGCGAGGGCGGAGAAAATGGCCCCAAAAGACCAGAAAAATAGGTTTTCAGCCAATATCTCCTAAAATATGGCAGTTAGAGATTTTTAGTTCAGATAAAAATTAAAGTTCAGTTAATATTCTACAAAAATGGTCCTTATGATTTTTCTCGAAAATTTGAACGGTTTCGAGAAAAACGGAACCAAGCGCACCTCGAATAATGAGCTTCTGTGCTGTATGCCGGAGAGCACAGTCCGTGTATTTACACATCAGCGGGGGGACAAATTATTCAATAACTTTGTGAAAAATGCATATTTTCTCATGATTCAAAGTTCATGTGAAAGAAGAATTCTGCTGCTATCATACCCTGTGAATTGAGTCACGCTTAACTCTTTTGGCCATATCGGAACACGGGTCAAACTTTCTGCTCCCGGGCAATTTTGACCTCGCCAGGAATTTGTTCCTATTTTTTTTGTATTGCACTAATTTACTCAAAATTTTCTTGATAATGGGTCCTCATAAGGTCCTTTGTCATCCCTGAAATTTGTATACCCTAATTTTTTTTAGTTTTCATTCAATCGTTGTTTATTGAATCCCAAATTTTTGCTGTTTTTGGAGGAAATTTTGTGAACAACCATCAATAAAAAATTTATACATGATCCGATTGGTCTCTATGATACATGATACATCATTTGAAAGCTAAGAATGTCTAATTTTCGATTGTGCAATTACTTTTTTTGACGAAGTCGTCCATTTTTCAATAAATTAGAAAACACGGGCTCAAGGAAAAAACGCACTTTTTTGGTGGTTTTTTTCTCCCTGTTCTTTTTTTCTAACATTTTAACACCTTAACTAGTGTAACGGGGGAATTCCCACCTTTCCATCGATGTATATAAGTCATACCTTTGATGCCCCGGGGAAAAACCAGTATATCTAAATGTATACGCTATAATTTATTACTTTCGTTTCTCCGTCGTTCGCCGCGCGAGTGCTCTTCGTGGCGCTCGTGTCGTCTGTCATTATTTTGATAAATATTATTGTCAATTATAGAGAGAAAAGTCATAAAAGTGAAGAATATTGAATAAATATTGACGTTTTTCGTTAAAATTAACTTTTATCACCAACCCAAAACATAGAAAGTGAAAATTCAAATCTTGAGGATTTTCCCAATACTTTCAAGGTGGTGGCGCCATCTACGATTGATTTCCACAATCCAAAACATTGAAAATAATGGATTTCCAACACCCCCCAGCTCAAATCTTATACAAAACTTGTATATTTCAAGTCTCAAAATTTCCGGTTTTTCAACCCGGTTTTTTTGCAGAAAATATTAATGTTGCGAAAAAAATCATGAGGACCATTTTTGTATAAAATTAATTGATCTTCAATTTTTATCTGAACCTAATATCTCTAACTGCCATATTTTAGGACATATTGGCTGAAAACCTATTTTCCTGGTCTTTTGGGGCCATTTTCTCCGCCCTCGCACGCGTTTTCATGCAGAACTTTGTCTCATGTTTAATGAGGTGCCAAATGCAACTTCCAACCGGAAGATGAAAACAGGGCGTCAATAACGTTAACTTTGCCTTTTTTTCCTCCTTCATTTACTGGACTATAGAGCCTTTTTCGTAATTTATTGTGAGCATACAAAAAGGTTTTAACTAGTTCTACTGGTCGAACAAGCAATAAATAGGCATTTAATTATTCGTTCAGGAATGGTTGAAAACAATTTTTTCACAATTCCGAGACTAAAATGGTCACTTTAGTCTAACATATTAGATACTGAAGTGTCACTTTTAGACCCAAGGGATATAAAGTGACAGTTAAAATCACAAGTGATTTAAAGTACAAATAAAAACGTACCACAGTAACATTGATCTTCATTTGTTCACCTTACAAATAATGATTCGTTCTGTTGATCATATAGTTTTCTCGATTTTTGTGGTATTAGTTCTTGAATAAATTCTTCAGCAGACCGATCTACGTTGAATTTTTCACTTTTGTTCATTTACACTGATTTTCTCTACGTTTACAATGGAGAAGTTTTGACAGTGACTTTGTTTATCATTACCTCAGAAACAAACAGATTACGATGCTTATTCAAATGTAATTAGTATTAATTTTTATTTAAAAATTATGTAGAATTACCGAAATTTCAAAAAATAGCATATACATCTCTCGACTAAAGTGACATTAATCACTTAGGTGGATTGCTGCCCTCGGGCTCCGTTACTCTCCGCCCTAAGGAATCAAACACCACCTGCGGGATTAAATAATGGGTCACTTTAGTCGCTTGGTGTATAATATAACACCAGATTAGGAAGGATATCGAGCAATAAATAGGGAAGCATAATTTTGGAGAACCAAAAATCCGAGTTTTTGATTGTAGCTCGAACACTATAGTGCGCAAGATGGAGAACATCTTCCCATTTATTGGAGAGGGTTGAATTTTGCGTCCAATACGAGGATTGTCTTTTAAGTGTTCAACATAGTTGGTGCCTGTCAACAAAATTAATCTGTCAAAAAATGGAAAATTTCACACATGTGATTTTTAACCAATCAGAACGTGTATTTCTGACAGATAACCATCGCATGAATTTTAGTGGAAGAGCGAATTAGGTATACTGGAAATTTTTTTGACGTTTATAATGACAGAATAGTACTTGATGAAGACGAATATTGATGTTGTTGGAAATAAACACATTTGGTGTGGAGTTTTTTTACCGAATACCACACGAGGTCAAATTAAATCCGGAAATAATTTGACCTCTAGTGGTATTACTATTGGGAAAATTTACGGGCAATCATTTATTACAATTTTCGAAGACATTTGTCCCCACAAGAATACACCACATAAGTCGACAATTTCTCGTTGGTGGTATGGAGAATTTGGACATGGACCTATTAATCTTAGCGACGATCCAGGAAAAGGTCAATCGACAAAGACAATCACATAGGAAAACGATATTGACGTGAGCTGATCCAAGAATATCGACATGTCATATATCCTGAAATTGAAGCATCATTGGGCGTTTCATAGACCACAATTCAGTTTCTCTTGGAATGTCAAAAAAAACTCTAACCAGTATTGTAAGTGATGAAGAATTCTGGATTTACTTTTATGGACCCTAAAATAAAAGTATGCTGCAGGGACCGGGACCGGACGGAACCGTTATTAACCAAAAACCGGACCAAACCGAAATTTTTTAGATATACCAAGACCACATTTTATCAAAAGATTTTGTATGGGGCGGACCGTGCCGAACCCAAATGAAAATAATGTTTGTTTCTGTTCCTGTGCCTTTTTCATATGCTTTTTTTGTTGGCTGGAATAGCTATAAACGTGACCAGCGAGAGTGACTGAACCCTATAGTTTTCATGACTGTAAGTAGCTGAAGCAATTGAAAAGATAGGAGAAGAGG
>CAJUYI010000402.1:0-65254 GCA_910591695.1 Galerucella pusilla
AACACAAACAACAATCTAGGGGTCCAAATGTGATCCTATTTTCGACAAACTGTCACTGCGCGTACTTGTTGTTCTATGGCAAGAAACCCTTCCGAATGTTATAGTATTCCGTGGTTAAGCGGTGTAACGAACAAATCAAAGTGCAGTGTATCTAGAAGATGATCTTTAACCAGATAAGGAGGACTGGCTTCGCTAAGCAATTGTGTTCACGTTGGGGTTTACCTCCCCTACATCTAGATGTAAAGGATACAGAAGGCAAAGGATTATCATAATGTCGGATAGTCAAGCAGCCATTAAAAAACACCCTTCTAGGAGCCTGCGGAATCAGCTCCAATAATATTGGAAGAAATAAAAGTAAAGCCGAAAAAAGAGAATCTAGTAGGGCTTAGACAACCAAAGATTCTTCAGGGTGACTAAAACCTGTTGAGACCAACTTTTACCCCAGAATTACTTTCAAGTTGCAACTTAGAATATTGCATGTTGCGAGAATAATTTCGAACTATAAAGCGGGATTTAGATGTAGACTTTTCGGAAATACAAGTCGTTTATACAAATATAGTAGAACAGATTACTTTTTTAGGGACATCCTGTTTTTTATCTTTGGGATTTTACTATGATGTCAACGATACAGTTATCACACTGTACATAGCTCAACCCATACAAAATTATCATCCAGCTGCCAATAACATTTGCAAGTCATTTCAATATAGACTGCAAGATGATGTACAAACATTAATAATTGTATAAAATGGAATGGACAGCAAACGTAACAAGTTTTATAAGAAATCTACGATTACCCTGAAAATTGTATTTGCCTTTAATAGTATAATTCAGTTAAAGTTCAACAGACTTCTAAACGTGTATCGGATAAAATTTTATACTAAATTCGATAAATTTGAGATTATTGATACAGTTTCTGTAAAGATTGGAAAATTTATTCATCATGACAATTTATAATCTCTAAATGTATACCCTATATAGACCATTCCAGAACGACGCCACTGACAGGTCGGCCATATTGATGTGAGCCTTCATGTTGTATTCTATTCATTTGTCATTGTTTACTGACAAACAACGGATGACAGCTAGATTTAGTGTTAGTTAGTGCCTACCAACTGAATAACAGTATACTTTGGCAAGTTTATCTGAAGCCGTGAAAGGAATGCAGTCGAAATCATTCGATAATGCCACGTTTAACTATGTAAAAGCTAAAGTCCAAGTATGTAGTGGTAATAATTAGAAAAGAGACTTTTTATTATTAACAATGTGATTAAACATTAACTCTTTAATGTGCTTTTTTCCTTGGATTTTGTCTATTAACATTATTTTTCCAATTTATGAATATTAAAAGATGAACACTTTTCCAAATTTGTTATGGGCTTCTTCAAGCTCTGGCAGCGTTGTGCGAAAACTATAATGACTACACCCTCCGAACTACATAATTGGTGATTTTTATCGAAGGGCCTGGCCAGCTGATTTCTTATTGGCAGGCGCCCTCACTTCGTCAATTGATTGATATTTATTTATCCAGAGGCGTTGGTATTGTCAGTGACATTTGTATTTTCAGTTTTACTTGGTGAAATAGGCACCGTACGCCATTTGCACGTTTATGTCAGATAGGCGCCAAGTTTCCTCGCCTCTTACCGATGCCCCGTAGTTTCAGATAAACTTGCCAAACTGATGGTCTGTCATCTAAAGCAATATGACCGACATGTCAAAGTCGGGTGTTGTGGAATGGTCTGACCTTGTTTTAAAACTAGTGGGAGCATTTTAAGAAACCTCAATCACACCACTAAAAGTTACTAGATTAAGAGGGTGTTCCGAAAGGGTCGTATCCAATCAGGGATCAGGGCAAGACTAGAATTCGAATCATCCTTTGCCACAGGTCATGGCGAAAGTGGTAACCAAATGTCACATTATTGTGAACAAAATGTAAGGTTATAATAAGTAATACATGTCAAATTTGATGGCAAATAAGTATGAAGAAAACGCTTCATGTTGAAATTAATCTCTATTTACATTTGAGCACAAAGTCAAGGATTTTGTTAATCAAACTACTGAATAAATAATAATGATAGCACTTAACTTGGTTGAAATATAATATTTAGTTAATAATAAATCAACAAACGTAAAAAGGGGTACCTAATAAAGAACAAAGTACATAATATTATTTTCATATAAACACAAAACTGACAAATGTAATTTGTATCATAAGAAGTGTGTGAAACGGGCGGCAATCTGACCAATCACTATGCTGCAGAAATGCCAACTTAAATTCAAATCGCTCCTCTTACTTTAAAAGCAAGGTTTAATGTAATATTAAAGATACCAAAAGCTATTAAACAAATGAGAAATTGTTTCAGTTACACTAACACAATATTGTTCTGAGCATCTGTTATAGACTGGTCCCATTTTGATATGAGCCTTCATCGATTTGAAGTACAATTATATCAACCTCAACAAAATTTGTATAAATATTTGAATTAAGTTGAACAAATGAAGTAAATATTCATCTCTGTATCGAAAATGTATCCCTCAAAAATATCGAACCTACAGCCATCTACAATAAATCTGAAATGCACAAGGTTTATTAATAGATTTCAACTACTTTCTTTTAATCTAGGAAAATATTTCTGTTTTTTTTTTAATATTGCCATCTGAGATCATTGTATGGGTTTGCACCAAGTATTTAAATTTAATCATTTAAATGCAGTAAATTGATTGCTCGGTACTTGATTAAACCCTTGTACGTTATTGAAATTTAACTGAGTCCCAAATCCTGGTGATACCATACCGGCATTCGACGGCCGTGCTTGGTTTATAGGAGACGTTTGATTGCTGGCCAATTGATTCATACTAGGCGAAGGACCTGTAAGCAAACAATTCACAATTAAATTTTTATTATAGTACTAAAATTGACTTTTTTTCAACTGATTAAATATCTGAAAGGTAAGATGGCAATAGAAAACCCTTAGAATATAGACAGGTAGGAGTCTTGTCATTCATTAGCTGTATAAGAAAATGCGACGGAGGTCGCCATTTGCAACACCTTAATTATGACTCATTTGTGAAGTTGGCGTTGACTGACGTAGATTGTTCATGTAGTTTTTTTGGTGAAAATAAGTTTAAATGGAAGTATTATTCTATATTCGTATTTTCATTGCTCCTAGACAATATTGTTTGTATAGGACAGCTTATAGTAAAATATAATATATTTAATACATTTCAGCTACAATTTTAAAATTTTACATATCCCATACCCTATACAAACAGTACGCCACTGTCAAAACGGAAACGACTATTCGCCATTTGCAACCTCCTATTTGGACGCTAACTTATTTGGTAAATGCTCCTTCCTGTCTGTTTTATGTTCTAAGAGAAACCCCCCCCCCCTATTAATTTTTGCACAGTTTACTTAAGAAAACCCTTAAAATAAAGTTCTATGATTTAAAACCATCAAAAAAATGAATTATTTTAGCATCAGGGCGATTGTCACTATGGATAGAGGTTAACTGTCACTCGAGGTACAAGCTAAAACCGAAAATTCACTAATAAGTTACTAGACCTTCGCAGTATTGCCATGAACGAATTTAAGTTGGGCAAATTGTGTTTCTCAGTCTAAGGTCAGTGTTGCCAACAAAAAGTGGTTTTTTCTGACAAGAATGACGGTTAAGGTCTACCATTCAAAACATAAGATATTTGCATGCTTTTTATCATTGCGAACATTAATATTGCTTTATTTAATCTTGAAATTTAAAATGACTTTTTAGCTGAATACTCAACATATCGGTGGCCATTAATTCTAGGAACTCTTGGCATGTCACCATTTCATTTCTGTTATCTGTCACTAGTTATGTCAGATGTCAGTGGAAAAAGTAATTAGAAGAATAGAGATACAACTAACAAGACATGCTACAAAAATCTAATCGAAAATGGACATACACAATTAAACGAATATCAACAAAAATAAATATAACTGATATTGAATATTTTTGTGTTTGTGTCAGAAAAACAACTAACCTGATTTCGGCTTGTTCATTAATAAATTATCCAAATCAATATTGATATTTCCAGAATTTTTCCAGGTACTGCCAACTGGTACATTTCTATAAGCTGTTTGTTTATCTGTATTATTATTGTTTTGAAATGTTGTGGAAGACATTGGTTCAAGTGGTGGGATTGAAGTTGGAGTCATAACGGAGCCTGTAAAATAATACGAAAATATCAGTGTAAGTGAAATATATGTTTATTCTTGCGATAGACATTTTCCTAGCTTTCGAAATGTAATTGGAGGATTTCAACGAATTTTTGCGCTACAATGCTTTTCAAGTGCAAGTCTAGGGTCGTTTCTAACTTCATAGCACTGATGTCCGATTTCACCAACCAATTCCTAAAGTTAGCTAATACCTAAAATATATTTTGGAATGTCAAAATAGAATTTACGTTTCACCATGCGCTAAGAAACGACTAAACACGATAGAAAATACCCAATATTGTCACTCTCAAGTAATTCTTAGTGCGTGGTAGAACGAAAATTTTACTTAGCAATTCCAAAATCTTATTTAGGTATTACCTAACCTTAGGAAATGGTTGGTGAAATTGGGCTTGAGCTACCCAAATTTGAAGCCTTGGCATACCAAAATTTCCCTTTTTTATTTCACCCTGAGATTAGATAACTAGATACGACCAATATAGTACTACAAAGTAGGATCTTGATTAGAAAAAAGGCCATGTATTATTATGCTGCTGGCTACTAACTAATCTTAGTGAGTGCTAAAAGGGTCATAAAATGAAAAATGGTTCCTGTTAGTCGTTTTTCGATTATTTTTAGGTCGACTTGACGAATGATTTGTAAAATGCCGCTGTGGAATCGACAGGATGAATGTTGAAACAAAGACAATAATTATAGAAAAACCTTTATTTATATAAGTAATCAAATACTACAAAGTAAATAAAGAAAAAAATGCATATTGCATATTTACCTAAAACTACATAATTGTTATAATACATTTAAGTAGAAAATAAATGAATAGTTCCATACATCAAATACATCTTTATTTAGAGTTGCTGTATTCAAATTAAGCTCTTAACGACCCGCGATGGAGACAAACTGAATAACATGTACATTTAGTCCAGTCGGTTAGCCCAAAACTATCAAAACATGGATGTGAAAGCAGTAGACAAGATTTTTGATGGAATCTCTTAAAAATATCATGGTTAATGATAGTCCGCTGTCTCCACCGGTTTTTAGGCTTTGCTAATTGCACAATAACAGTTAATAGCATAAACCACCAAAAATGGACCTATTTTTCGACATGTTTTCGAATTTTACTCGAAAAGTATTAAGTTTATCGTGCATATGTATGGAAACAAAGTTATAAAGCGTGAAATTTGCTATAAAATTCCGTAGTTCAAAATGTAAAAATTCCCATCACTGCAGCCACAGCGGATGAATAAATAAAAAAAAATTGAAAAAACAGCTGTTTTTCAGGCACAAAATACTAATGCAATTTATGAGGCAATGTAATTGTCTTATAATACGTTATTTATTTACGAACTGGATGCAACAAACGCGGTTTGGATATCTTATTTAGTTGCTGAGTAATTAAATTGTTAATAAACATTAGGTAAAAGAAATAGACATTGTAGAATAAAGACATATGCCACAAAAAATTGCTTAAACTTACAATAATGTTTTTACACATACTAGAAGGTTACAGCTATCATATGCAATGATTTAATCAACATTTTTTTCGTTTCAACTGACTCAAATTCTAGTTTAAAAAAGTGGTTAAAATTTTACCTTAGTAACAATTAAGATATCTGTGCGGTTTTTCATTTTAATTGAAATCTGAAAAAACCTACCTAAAGGACTTGGAAAAACACAACTTTTGGAGCTTTGAACGTTCAATTCAGACCATTTAATCCCGAGTTATTGAATCCCAAATTTGATCAACGATTCTAGGCAAACGAACAATCTAACGAAAAAAAGATACTGCATACTTCTCAGATATATTTCAACACACCTAGAAGACACACCGGAAGATGCTCTAGGCGCTGTGATTCCGAGAGGAGCGCATGGGTGAGTATAGCGGCGAGAGCACAGATTATAATATGTGGCTAGAGGTTGAATCGTACCTGCATGTCGGTATTTTCTTTTTCGAAAGCGATCAGTTCGCCGAGAAGTTTGGGATTCAATAACTCGGCATTAAATGGTCCTAATTGAACGTTCAAAACGCCAAAAGTTGTGGTTTTCTAAGCCCTTTGAGTGGGTTTTTTTCAGATTTCAAATAAAATGAAAAACCTCACAGATATCTTAATTGTTACTAAGGTAAAATTTTAACCACTTTTTTAAACTAAAGTCTGAGTTAGTTAAACCAAAAAAATGGTTGATTAAATCATTGCATATGATAGCTGTAACCTTCTAGTATGTGTGAAAACATTATTGTAAGTTTAAGCAATTTTTTGTGGCATATTTCTTTATTCTACAATGTCTATTTCTTTTACCTCATGTTTATTAACAATTTGATTACTCAGCAACTAAATAAGATATCCAAACCGAGTTTGTTGTATCAGTTCGTGAATAAATAACGTATTATAAGACAAATAATGATTTACATTGCCTCATAAATTGCATTAGTATTTTGTGCCTGAAAAACAGCTGTTTTTTCAATTTTTTTTTATTTATTCATCCGCTGTGGCTGCAGGGATGGGAATGTTTACATTTTGAACCACGGAATTTCATAGCAAATTTCACGCTTTATAACTTTGTTTCCATACATATGCTTGATAAATTCAATACTTTTCGAGTAAAATTCGAAGATATGTCGAAAAACAGGCCCATTTTCGAATGTTTTGGGTATAAACTGTTATACCCGACTAGACTAATAGACCTATCCAAGATGCTGTCAAATGATTTTCAAGATGGCCGCTGGTAGACACATAAATCTCTTGTTATGATATTATTGTATGTGAAATCTGTTTAGTTCGGTCAATTTACTCGTCTTCTGTGGTCTTCTTTAATCTAAAGGTTCAGTTCTTTATTGTATGTGATTAATTAGTGTGATACTAGAAAATATGCCTACTACTTGTTGTGTGGTTAATTGTGGAAGTCGAGGAGATCGTGATAATGTTAGATTTTATCGAATACCTAGTGAATTACACTATCCACACAAACCTGAATGGAATGAACTATCAAAGATCAGAAGAAAAAGGTGGAACGTCGACTTCTTGAGTTTCTTCAATAGGAGCAGGGTTATTCATGAGTGTGTAAGGATCAATACACTGAATAACTCTTATCTTTTCCTTGTATCTTATGGCAATTTCTCTAACGTCAATAGATAATCACTTTTATTGGAACAAGCCATTATTTAAACTTTAATCACGTATAATAGAAAAAAAACTATTAACACAACTATGCACCTATGCAAAACGCAGGTAAATGATCTTTTGTGTGTCTACCAACGGCCATTTTGTATGTCAGAAAGGTCACGTGTTCTGGATAGCCTTATTGTTTTTGTTCTATAACCTCACTTTTTTGTCATAAGATGTCCATTATTTGATTTTAGATTTATAAGTATTGTTAAATGTTATTTATTAAGGATATTTATGGAAGCATCAGCGTGTAAACATAAAAGAACACAAATTGAAACAAGGAATATTAATACTTAAACTATGAAAAATTTATAGCCAAGAAAGTAGGGTTATAAGAATGTAGATTGAATCCAACGATTATACACCCTACAGGATTGCTTATTTCCATTCAACTCTGTGTTCGCCTCGCTAAAGTCGGACGAATACGTCATCACTGGACCTAACCTTTTTAATTTTATAGTTTATCGTTTGTTTACAAAGTGTGTTGTGACGATATTTTATCCGTTTTTTCAATTTTGAATGTGTTGTTTACTAATAATTGTCAATCAAGAAAGTCTATAAATACGAAGCACATTATTTCAGTGTAAATACAAAATTTTTGGATTCGCGTTTCAATTTATACATTTCCCCATGCAAGCAAAAATTAAAATTAATTTGAAACTAAAACTTAGAACAGAGAACCATGTAAAGTAGATGATCATGCAAAAAAATAAGAAATTAAGATATAAGCTAAAACTAAAAAGAATGCCTAAGCTTCTCAGTTTCTGGCATAAACATCTACATTACATGGTTTTATAAGTTCTTAGTTTTAAAGTAATGTAAGTTTTAATTTTTGCTTGCATGAATCCACCTTTGTAAACTTCGAACAAGTATTAGGAAAAAAATGTTTGAAGAAAAAATGTGTGAGTACCACAAGAGATGATACAGGTTTTAAAAAATTGTTTATTAATAAATTTTTTATTAGTGCATGAGGCGTCTTTTATTTTCCCCATAAGAAGAAAAATATATAATTCTGAGTTTACCCATCAATTAAACCATAATGACATCTCGTAGATTTGCTTCTGTTTCTGTGCAAAATAAACTATAAGCGAGTTTCTTCAATTCAAAGTTATTGTTTCAAACGTCTAATTATATTTTATAACTACTTATACAACTAAATATAACTTTTTAAAATAACATATCACCAAAAAAAATTAATTTATTATTATTTTTTGCAAATAAACTAGAAAAAAGTGGAAAATATTAACGATTGCAGTATATTTTAAATCGGTCGAGGTCCACATAAGGTGACATAAGCACCGACGAAAGATTCAAGCGAATAAGCAATCCTGTAGAGTTTATAATCGTTGGATTGAATCCTCAACATAACAGCCAACGTCTCGTGAGGGACAGGGTTAGCAAAGAAGTTGAGTATCAGACATTCCACTTAGTACAGAATTTTCAGACAACTAACATCAATGATTGATCTTTGCTAAAGCCCAATTTGTTGAGCATTGACATTAAATTAATATTAACTCTCGTCTACATCAGTGTCAACCTTAAGAACACCTTCTATAAGAGTGATAGTGCAAGCCGCTAAATGCCTACATTCTAAATTAGCTTCTCCTTTAGCTACATTCGGACTTAACAAATCCGACAACCACAATCTTATTTCAAACAGATCATTAAGAAAATCTCGGATTAAAATATTTTGATTAACACTAACGACAGCTGAAGCTATTAAATTTAAAACGGCCATGCGCACTTTAACTTCCTTGTGGAATCTTAAAAACCAAGAAAAATGGAAAATTTCCTTTGCCATTCGAGGGGCTGTCAAACAATTTTGCGACGAGCACATCACTACCGCCAACGTTTCTATAAAATGTATCAAAAATATATAATCACTATCGTTTTGTGAGTGTTGAGACAGCATTTTATTTTGATTATATCCGAATAGAAGAGGGAAGAAAAAATAACCAGCAACTTCAGAAAATTTATTGATTTGTTCTTTAATAACCGGTTTGTGTTTGGTGAAATATCGAGTTTTGCTTTCTAATCTTTTTCTTATAATTTCTTCGGCGCTTTCTATATCTGTTTGTTTTTTGGTTTTGTTCTTTTTCGGTTCATCTTTTTTAATTACTGAAAGATTTCTAGCTGCTTGTCTTAATACGTTCAACATAAAAATTCTTTTCGAAATAGAAAATGTCCCAATATCTGAATGGATTTGTTTACACAAAAATTCCGTATAATAAGCTGGGTATACTGTAGTTATACCAACGCAACTATTGAAAACCAATTCGTCGAAATTTTCTACGTAAAATTTTTGTTCCAGCGATAGTAAAATTTCCAAAATTTCCAGACCCATACTAGCATCGTCGTCGGGAAGTTGCGCAATGACGATCTTCTCGCAATTTTCTAAGCTTACAGTAAATATTTCAACATCTTCAGTTTCTAATAACATTTGTCTTAAATCTCTTAGATACGCTGGAGGATTTGTCCTTGAAACTTTTACGTCGTTCGATAAATCGTAGGGTTCCAAATCATCATCAGAATCCAACTCGAAATCAGTACTGTTTATAATTTTTATTTTCCCGTCATTTTTGTACTGCGAAACTGTTACTTCATTCTTCAGTTCCTCCGTTTTAGATTTGTTTCTAAAAACCCGTTCGGGTGGAATATACTCTATTTCTTCTTCTTCTTCTTTTTTTAATAATTGTTTTAAAATATTTTCGCTGTTATTTTTAAACTCCGTTTTTGTTTTGAAATAATTTTGTAAGTCCTGGTCCCAAATGGTTTGTAAACAGTTCACTATTTTCTTACATTCCTCGTTTAAACTGTCATAATCGAATTTAAGTTCCGCTTCCGCTTCTCTTTCACTTTCCTTATGAATGAAATTTAATAATATCTCGCCTAACTTCATACCGGAGCTTCTCACTATCGATATATTAGATTCCAAATGACCTTGTACACCGGCGAATACTATTTCTTTCATTTTTAATATTTCTTGTTCGTTTAAGCCTATATTTCGAACGGAATTTAAAATGTATACTATAAATTTGGCTATAAAGATTTGTTGTTCTGTACTAGTTTGATTTATAGAAGATCTATCAGCCCAAACGTGTAATAAATCTAAAAATAACTTAACTACAAGGAAACGGTCGGTACTACTTAGGTAGATGGTTGTATTAAGTATTAAATTGGAATAATTATTTTCAAAATTAGTTAACAAAGGTATTTTTGTACATAAAACAAATTTCCAATTGTCATTTTTAATCAGTTCTTTACCAAAAACGTTTTTTATTAAATACTGTTCGGGATTCACATGGAGAAGTAGCATTTTAGCTAAAATGTAAATTGCTGAACTATCCAATTTTGAAAAAGTTTGAGTTATTATTTTTTGATAAAATTTTGATTTTGGTGATATTTTATTAGTTAATAAAGCAAGGATTTCTATTAATAATAAAATACCATCAGATTTCCCTCCTTCGTTATAATCTATGATAATCTTTTGTAAAATTAAAGAAATATTATTAAAATTTAAAGAATTTTCATTCAGTAATTGTTTGTTAAGAGCCTCAGATATAAATTCAACGATTTTTAAAAAATTTAATAACAAAAAATTAGTGTAATATTTCGGAATAAAAAAAGTTGATATTTTTCCTTCCAAAGAATTAGAAACTCTGTTAGGCAACGACATTAGAAGATTTAAAAATTGTTTCCAGTCTTCAATGTATTCCTGTTCATTTAAGTCATTGTGAAATTGGCGTTTTAATGAATAATGAAAAATATACGTGAAAACACCCTCAGAATTTAAAATTATCTTTAACAATTTAGAAATAGTTTCTTTTTCATCCGAAAATAAAAATTTAACAAACGTTTTAAGATTCAAACTAAAAAATCTATTTTCCTCTATGCACAATAGTTTTTTAATAGGTTCGTAAAGTTTGTTATCCCTAAAAGGAAAATTTGTATCGAAATATGATACCAATGCTTCCAAAAAAGCTACATAAGGACCTTCAACGTTTTCACTGAAACAATCACTATCTACTTCTAGCAACTTTTGCACTGTCAATGGTCCTGGAAGTAATGAAAGTATCTGTTCAACTTCTTGCAAAATATCCTCCACTTGATTTTGCGATTTGATTTTCTCGTTTTGTTTGACGTTATTTATAAAATTGGTGAGTAATTTAACAAGATCCTTCTCTATTCGGGGTTTTCTTGTTTTACGAACACCTTTTCGAGAAACTGAACTCAACTGATCACTGATTAAACTTCTAACTACCGGACTTGCTACAATCTTGCTATCTGTAAGGGGAAATCTCAATGAGTTTCCCAAATTTGAACCTAATAAAATTACATAAAAAAAACAAATTTTCTATTATCTCGTTATAAAGCAGTTTCGCACCAACAAATCGGTAAAATATAAAGTAAACATTTATTAAAAACTCACCCGCACTCAATAAGTCATTATCGGCGTTGCTGAGAAGTCCAAAATTATTATTATTCGGAACACCAGCAGACTGCGGCTGCAAATTGAGAGATCCAAAGTCGATATCACCTAATAAGTCACTATTGCTTGTCGGAACTGGAGCAAAACCACTGTTTACATTAGAAACACCAAAGTTGGAAGGAGGTCCTCCTAACAGATTATCCTGCGTAGAGTTATTCATTAGTAAACTAGAAGTATTTATTGGAGGAATAATATTTGGAATCACATTTGGAGTAGGTCCTAGTAGATTTGGTATAGCGGAGTATTGTGATGTACTATCTTGGCTTTGAGAAAAGGCCGAATTGAAATCGGCGAAATTATCATCTTTTTGTTGAGTGGGAGTACTGTTATCTCCAAATGCAGTCTCGAAATCTCCGAATTCAGTCGATACTTTGCGATCGGATAATGTTTCTGTTGCTCTGGGGTCAAAATCATCGTTTATCAAATTACTTTCTGCAAAATAATATTAATTTTCTTTAATAATGAATAAGTGTCCATAACGAATAAGAATGTTTACTTGGGTGTGACATTTGACATTTACTAAAAACAGGAAAATTATTATAAAATAAAAATAATGTTCAAAAGTATTGACCCTGTATAATGAATGAATAAGTTTTCACTTCACCTTTCGAACCTCATAACTTCCGAGTTACCCTGTATATTATTTTGAAATTTGGTACACGTAATAACCATTACCTAGAAACTCCATCAAAAGCATCTCCATAAAGATAATGCAGGTCCGGCTTAACAAAAAATTTCAAAACTCGTCTTTCCTAAAAACAACACCCTGTATATAGATTTTACCAAAAATTTACCGTCAAAGTAATAATTTATGCACGTTTTGGGAGTTAACAATGGTATCGGAGAGGTTTTTATTTTTTAGCTTGAAATGAAATCTATTTAATGCATCTAGTGAAGCATCTTAGGAATTCAATTGAGTTTATATGTTTACGAGTAGAGGCCACTAAAAAATGTGATTACAGGGCCGTACTTAGGACACACACTCATTCAAAATGTTTCGAATATTTCGAACACCCTGTATAAGAATATGTATCTGGAAACTAAGCACTTCTACATTTAGGCCCGGTCTTTCCAAGTCTGAATAAAATTGTAAATAATATATGTTTATCAAATAGGCACTAGATTCGTCTTTCCATTATTGGATAATTTATATTCGCAGAATATATAGCATTATTCCACAGTTAAGTTATTAGGAGGAATAAGTTCGAAATAGAATTGTTCGGGTTGTGAATAACAACCGACTGATACCGATTAACCACGAATTGAGTTTTTCTCTTTTGAAAGTGTTGGCAATTCTAATCTAGTTTAAATAAAAACTGTCACATTAATTTTGAAATGGATATTTTTCATGATTTCGAGGAACTCGAAGAGAAATTGTAGATTTTGTAAACCCAGAACGTCACTCATATACCGTTAGAGAACGTATTGACCACTTTGAAAGAAGGGATGATAAAGAATTCTTGTTTTCCACAGTACGTATGTACTTTGAAACAACTTCAATCAACATCCTCACTTCTAATTCAGTGAAGTTTACTGCAGGCTTCCGTTTATTATTGTTGTTACTATTTTGGTTCATTCTGTAAAATTACTTAATCATTTTTGTTATGTTAATTCTCCGAATAATAAATCAATGGTTAAAGTGAGTTTGGAAGATATTTACACTTTATTTGTTGAATAAGATTTAATCCCTAAAAAACTCACGGCTGAATTATGTGAAAAACCAGTTGAAGCAGCTTATATTCTCTAATTTCTTTAAGGACTAGTAGAAATGCTCATCTTACCTTTTTCTTTACAAAAAGGGCCTTTTAATTTGTATTTGTTAATGTATAATGTGACTTTGAAAAGAGAAAATAAAATAAAGGAAATAATAATAAATAATAAATTTATTTTCCAGTTATTGGCCATTTTATTCTTACTTGGAAAGACCGGGCCTTAGAATAACAAGAGTAAAATACGAGAAATAAATTTTTACTTAAAAAACGGAGATTTTTATTAATTTTATTAATTGACCAGAAAAGAAAACAAGAAATTCTAACAGCATTGTCCAAACGAAGCAAGTCTAATCTACAAAAATTGCAGTACAAATTTATTTCACGTATTTTACTCCTGTAATTCTCAATGTAGAAGTGCATAGTTTCCATATCCTTATGGAGGGTGTTCTAAATGCATTAAATAGATTTCATTTCAAGCTAAAAAATAAAAAAAACTCCGATACCATTGTTAACTCCCAAAACGTGCATAAATTATTACTTTGACGGTAAATTTTTGGTAGTTAAATTGTCTGCGGAAAAATAAAAGGGAAATATGTGGATTCGATTTTTTATACTCTTTCCAATTCTAAAGAGCAATTTAAAAAAAATCTAGGGTGTTGTTTTTAGAAAAGACGAGTTTTGAAATTTTTTGTTAAGCCGGACCTGCATTATCATTTTGGAGATGCTTTTGATGGAGTTTCTAGGTAATGGTTATTACGTGTACCAAATTTCAAAATAATATAGAGGGTAACTCGGAAGTTATGAGGTTCAAAAGAAATAGGATAAATTTATAAAACACCCTGTATCTCGGTTAGAAAGTGCAGAAGACACATTAAATATAGGTTTTTGGAAGCACCAAAGTGATCCCCATCTACAGTTAAAGTTAGGCCCTTTTCACTGAAACACCCTGTATCATTAATTGCTGTAGGCAAGTTATTAGAAGCAATAAATATATTATTATTTTATCAATGTTTAAATATTGGCAGGTTTATTTTCATTTGAAACTTACCTATGGGAGGTATGGGACTTTGACTAGAGCCTCTTCCAAAGTTAGCTGCAGCACCTAAATCGACTTTCTTTAAAGGTTTATTAGTTTTTTTCGGTGAATTGTTCAATGATGTATTAATATTGATATTAACGCGTTTGTCGACGACGTGCACTGGACTATGTGGTTGTTCGGTATCTTGAAACTTTTTAACACTATTATTGTAACTATTATTTTTAGAATCGGGATCACTATCCTCCTTTTCTATGTCGAGTTCTTCTTCGAACGATTTATCTCTATAGCGATTTGCGGAATTTGTGGTGTCCTCCCAATCGTCATATTCTTTTGAGTAGGGTCGATCGTCCCAATTTTCTCGTCCTGAACCTTTCAAAATTAAGAATACAGTCATTTAATAAATCTTATTTTTACATTATGATAGATACCTAGACTACATTAAAATTAAATATAGGGGTCTGAGATTTATAATAAACAACAATTTATTGATATGTAGAGTATAAAATATTATATAATGCCTTGGTAAGGCTTCATCTAGCATATACCTCTATGATTTGGTCTCCAGAAGGTTGCCTACAATTTTTTTTCCCTTGTCTAATATTTTTAATCTGAAGAAGCAGGCAATAATAATTACAAAAATAATTAATGTTAATCTAATTTTATACTTCCTGTAATTATTAGTCAGTAGATTGATTTTTAATGCTATTCAAAACATTAGTATTAATCAAACCTATATTATATTTTATTTTCAAGGTTAGTTTTTTAATAACCAAATAACAGGGATATAAAAGACAAATAAGTAATCTTCAATGCACAGAGATTACAATTTTTAATTATTAAATAGAGCAACATGTGTAGAAAACATCCTTTAATTCAACATGTTTTATATTTAATTGCTGAAATATGCAATATAGCTTACATATTATAATTTAAAAAAGTAACAGACAGTAACATTTAAAATTCACAGTAAAGAGATAAGCTGAAATATGTGTCATTCATTGTTGTGCTACTTTTGTAACGGAATTGATAACACATTTGTTATTTAATTATTTATTCAATCACAGGCCACCATATTTTAATTTACAATAAACGGTTATTTTTGTCAAAGATTACTTTATCTTTATATTAGGTATGAAAATGAATTATTAAAATAAGACTAAATTGAAATGTAAGAGTTAGAATATTCTAATAAATATGTCAGAGCTACTTAAAATAATATCAATATAATAGTAAAAAACCATCCTAATTGTTAATTTCTATAAAACTAGCATACAAATTGAAAGAGCTATTTTAGCACCTCTCAATTATGTAATATTTTCATAAATAAAATGATATTAAATTAACTTACCACCAAATCGTGTGCCAAATGTATCCGAACTCATACCAATAAATTTATCTTTATTCTTTTTTGCTTTTTTCCTCTCTTCCCTTAAACGATCATCATCCTGAACAAAATCTATAAGTTCCTTTACTTTATGTCTAATATTAACACCTTGATCTTTTCCTACATCATCTATGAATGTAAAGTTTTCTAAAGATCTTAAATCATAGATATGTTCTCTTGCTGATGTAACTACTCGTTCTGATCCATTCTTGATCAGATAATTCAAAACAAGAAGTGACTAGAAGCAAAACATACAATTTATATAATTGATGTAATATTTCCTTTCATTTTTTATCTACTGATAAAAACATATTATAATCATTATATTATTATACAAACCTTGTAAGTTCTTCGCCAATGTTGTTTGTTATCTTGAAGCATTCTTTTCCAAAGCATTGACATTACTTCTGGAAAATGTTCATATGTGAAAGTGGAATGAGCTAATTCTTGCATTATCTGTCCAGTAGGTCCCCAAGGTTCTTCGTTTGTAGCCTCTCGTACTTTAGCTTCCACTTCTGTATAATTCATAACTACATTGGTGCTGCAAATAAAGAATTATCAACTACAAATCTGTTCTCCACGATCATTTAAACTGATACTTATAAAACTTGAATAGTAAAGAAACAATCACACAAACCATCTGCTTATAAACTTACACTTTATCAGCCAACTCGCGAACTTTCCACATTCCAGAAAATAAGTTCTCCATTTTATTGTAATCAAATGCAAACAACTGTAGTTTAAATTAAGAAAAATAATATATAAACTTTCTACTATTCGCAAAAACGGTGACTTGGCCAGAAGTCGGCCATGATACAAATTTTTGGCAGGTCGATTTGACGTTTTAAAGGTCGTTCCACAAGGCGTGACATTACTTTTGTTTTTTAAAACGGATTTTCAATCACGTGATTTTGCATGACGTAACTTGTTATTTCATTTGGCGGTTAACCATTCATCAGTTTTAAAAATTGCCTAAAGCGAACATTCCACCGGGTACGGCACGGCACGCTGCATTGGCGTATCGCGTCACTTGCTGCAGCAGTAGAGTCTTGTGGAATATCATTCCACCTAGTGCAGCAATGTGCAGTATTCTTTCGGTCTCTTTCGAATTAACATGGTATTGAACAAAAAGAAAATAGCGTTAGCCATTTTATTAAGGAGAAGAAGACGACGAGCTAGCTATTGGGTCCATCCCCTGAATACAAGCAGGTTGGAATGTGGTGAATATCACCGGCTTTGCCAAGAACTAGAAGAATATCCGCGAAGATACTTTCAATACTTCAGAATGAATTTCGATCAGTTCAACAATTTGCATAGATTGTTGGAAAATGCAATAAGCAAAGAAAATACTAATTTTAGAGATGCTATTTCATCAAGAGAAAGATTGGGTGTTACATTAAGGTGAATAACACTTAAAATTTAAATTAATTTCATTTTAAGATTTTAAATCTTTATTTTTTAAATTGGTTTTACAAATTATAAAAATTATCCGCGGTATCTTCCATAAAACTGTTGTTATCAAATTGTGTTGAAGTGGAGTCTTCATTCATTGGCGTATAGGTTAAATTAGATGATGGCCGACTAAAATTGGAGCCACTCGTCAATGGTCTGCTTTCTCCGAAAGCTAAATTAAAAAGTAAATTTTGTATTTGAATCCGAGCGAAACAATTATCTCTCGGGCTCAACAGCTTCAGTGTAGGCACGCAGCTCAACATGAACTGTTCATCCGAGTCGTCTTTTTTGGAAATTATTTCTAAAAGCTCAGCATCAGTTATGTTGGCTGGTTTTTCTTTTATTTTTTGTTTATTATGTAGTTTTTTAGTTGCTAAAGTAGCAGTAGAAGTCGTCGGAGTGACTAACGTTTCGCGTTCATCTAAAATTGACGTTTCTTGACTTGTTGTAGCTTGTTCGATAAAAGTATCTTCATCGTAATTTTCCTTTACGTTTCCTTCCTCTTTAGATGTGCATTCCTCTTTTTGGGCACTGTTATAATTTCCAATGGTTTCCTTAAAATCGATGAAAGGGCTTAGGAAATGAAGTTGATCATAAAATACCCATTTCTTTCTTTTTCCTCCAGCTGATCCGCTTTTCTCACTTTTGGATGACCTGTAATTTTTGATGAAGGCGTCACGTAGAGTTCTAGATCTTTATTTAATATTTTCGAGCCCTTCAACGTCAGAATCTGAAAAACGGAATTTATTGTTTGGTACTTCTTGTTATTTTTGAAGAACAAACATCCAGAAGTGACAAAACAGATTTTTTTTAATATTAAAATTTTTTTCTTTCCAGATATCTGGCAACTGGCATGTCTTTCAGATCTGTTGCATTTAGTTTTCGCCTAGGAGAAACAACTGTGAATAAAATAGTCAAGGAAACCTGCATTGCTATAAAAAATATAGTTATGCCGTTACACATTTCAAGAGTGAACAAAGAAAGATGGAATGAAATACGAAACGATTTTTATAAAAAATGGAATTTTCCAAATTGTGTGGGTGCCATCGACGGCAAGCATATTCACATATTTGCCCCCAAAAATTCAGGATCAATTTTTTTTAATTACAAAGGAGGTTTCTCGATTGTATTAATGGCCGTTGTTGACGCCAATTATAAATATAATGATAGACGTTGGGTCGTATGTATCAAACAGCGATGGTGGAATTTCTGCTAACTGTTCGTTTGGAAAATCATGGTTGATGAACGATAAAAATTTGAATTTGCCAGAAAATCAAGATCTTCCGTTCACAGAAACTTCTTTCCCTTTAGTATTAGTTGCAGATGAAGCATTCCCATTGAAAGAAAATATATTACGACCATTTCCTGGAAGGAACTTAACTGAACGTCAAAGAATCTATAACTAACGGCTATCCAGAGCGAGGAGAGTCGTCGAAAACGCTTTTGGCATAACTGCACATACATGGAGAATATTACTAAAACGCATCGAAGTTAACGTTGAATTTGCTAATGAAATAGTAGTTGCATGTTGCACACTTCACAATTATTTATTAGATACTGGAAACAATCAGAATATTTCCAAGTTTACGTCTACATCTGTACAAAACGTTGCAACGCAACGAGGAAAAACATCAATATTCTAGACCGGGAAGACAGGCATTAGATATTCGTAATGCTTATGCAGATTGGTTTATGTCACCTGCTGGCGAAGTTCCTTGGCAGTATGATGCAATTACACATTAAAATTATTTATTTCAATTTACATTTCTAGTTATCTAATATGATATAATAAAAATTCACCTAGTTAATTGATAAATATTCTTACCCTTTATATCTAAATTTTTGGCAACTTCCTTCCAGGCATAGTCACGACTATTTGCACTTTTATAATTTTTTAAACTTTTGTCGTACAGGACAGGATGACTTTCGACAGCAACAATTAATTTTTCTTCCATATTTCGGTCCGTCGCGTACGGTAAAAAATTTCAACTGATGCCGAAATCACTGCACGCAGCGATGCGCCGTACTGCGCTGCATTGACTTTGCTGCAACGGATTCGGTGGAATCATTCCCATAAGCCACTATGTAATTTAAAATTTATGCAGCGACGCATCTTGCCGCTCCGTCAATGCAGCGTGCAGCGCCGTACCCGGTGGAATGTTCGCTTAAGTCTAAATGCGGCAAATTTAAATAAATAAATCTATAAATATTTATATATAATTTAATTATAAAAAGTTGTTTTGCTCATATTTTTTTATGTGCAACTCTATTATAGAACAATGTTTGCTATAATGTAAAAAAAAACTAGAATATACATTTCTATTCTCAAAACTATCTATAATATTGTTGATTGTTAGTCCATTGGGGAGGAGCAGTATTGTAATCATATTGCTGTCTAGCCGGTACCTGTGCTGGTGGAGCATACTGAGCAACAGCAGGAGTGGTTCCAGTATAAGCAGGATAGGTTTGTGCTGGAGTGTATGATGGAGGTGCACCATAATACTGAGGTTGCTGTTGTTGTGGAGGTGGAAGGTGCATGGGAGGTAAAGGTTGGGTATAGTTTGGAGTCTGTTGATACTGGGCATAATAATTTTGTGTTGTTGAAACAGTTTCATGTATAGCAGGTGCTGATTCTTGAATAGGCACAGTTATAAGATTAGTTCTTACACCTGATGTTTGTACTGGAACTGGTCTTGGTCTAACATTAGCTGGTACTCCCCCACCTGATCTAGGATCATTAGCAGTTTTAGTACGCACAGGTAAAGTTCTTTCAGGTTCAATTACATCCATAGCTTGTTGATTTAAAGTTAAATTAGAGACATGTCGATGATTAATATGAGCTTGAAGATCTCTCTGAGACAAGTAAGTTCTACGACATCCAGTTTGTCCATAACGAGTACCACCATGAGTACACATAAATACAGTCCCTAAAGCAGTTTGTTCAACTCTTGTAACTTTTTCTAAGCAGCGGGGACACTGTTTCTGTTCTTTTTTACCACATGCCAAACAGAATATATGTTTACAAGGTATCTAAAACAATTTTCAATAATTTAGAGAGTTATTATTATTGCATATAATGTACACCTCCTCACCATTCTTCCATAAATTAAAATTGGTTTTAAACATTTATCACAGCAATGAATTAATGGATTTAGTACTTTCTCTCCAATTAAATTCACTTTATGTGACCAATCAAGCCGTAACATTGGTTCAGGAGGTCCTCTATTAAGTGTAGTAAATGTTGGAGCTTCCAATTGTGAAATATCTGCTTCAAGATCAACTGAAAAAATATATTGATACGTTAGAACTATTGTAGTATTTTAAATCTACTCAATAATATTTTGTAATTGTCAATTTCACAATATTTAGTCACACTTCTAATCGATCGTATACCGAATATCATATTGAAACCTACTTGTAGGTGGAATATTTTCAGGAGCATCTTCTTGAGCCTGTACATCTTCGGAAACATCAACTGAAGGTGGTTCTATCACTTCTTCATCACTTTCAATAGCCTTAATAGCTTTCTTCCCTCTACCTCGGCCTCTTCCTCGTCCACGTCCTCTACCTCTACCACCTCGTCCTCGACCGCGACCTCTTTTTGGTGCTTCATCCATTTTTGATTTCATATAGTTTGTTCAGCTAATGTTTGAATATTATTTTCAACACTTGCTGAAGACAAATTAATTTATTATTTTTCAAATATAAGGTAGACTGTCCTTGTCACGATATAAGGTCCTTGTGTTTACAGCCGGGACCATAGACAAAATAAAATATATTTTCTCTATGGCCGGGACTTTCACCATAGATACACAAGCTGTGTATATCTGTGGACGATTTTATATTATATTTCTCTATGGTTCGTAAAGAAAGCGTGATACCACTGAACTATGGTGTACAACAATATATTTTTTTGTATAGTCAATTTTAAGCAATTTGACTTGTAGGGAATTTTAGCTTTTAAAGTCCAAAAATGTCATTGAAATTGACGGTAGTTTCGCGCAAAAAAATTATTAAAACGGTCAGATTTGTTTTGAATTTGTAGTGGGATAGTCTGTTCGATGATCAACGGTTAATTTTGTTCGTTGGAATCCGTAGGATAATTTTTTGTATTGAACTTTTTTATTATTTTAACTGTGATAAAGTGATGTGTTATTAGATTTAGATAATCTATTGAAAAATAATCATAAAGAAGAAAAGATTATTTTATCAACAAATATATTTATATATAAATCATACTTTTGTATTGATATGGAATTTAAGTGTATTAATGATAGAAATACAACGCCCCAATCAAAGTCCTGTGTATTTACCACTAATAGTAATTGTGATACCCATCTTAAATGTTTACCCAATTCGACCCCACCTTCAAAATTTTCCAAAATTGTGAATCCTTTTGAACGCCGTTTAATTAATAGACTTCATCTTCCCACCTTTAGGTGAGTTATATTTTCGTGATTTTTTAAATGTTATATTTAGTAACTGCATTCAATATAAAATGTTTAATCATTCATTTAACCAAATAATTATAAATTTTAAAAAAAAATGTAGATTATTTCAAATATCTGGCAACTTGAAATGTTTTGTTACAGTCCCTCAGTGTTTAGAACTGTATCAACTCCTAAGTCAGAAGAAAAGTTTAAATGGACCATCGATGATATATCAAGTTTAAAACCAGCCGACATTGACGAAGCTACTATAAGTCAGCATGTTTTTGAAGAAGATCCACTCGTTGAATCAATGGTACAGCAAAAGATTGATGAATTCTTCAGTGAAAAAGTGATAGTTCCTAGTCCAATGATCAACATTGTTAGAGTCCCCCTGGTAAAAGATCATTCAGAAAATGTAGTCAAATTATCTGAAACTAAAGAAGTTTGTGAAGGTTCGATATTTTTAATAAATTATTGGAATTCAAGATTATGATAAATATGTTAAGCTTATGCTCATCATTACAAATTTTTTTTAGGTTCTACTCAAACAGTACTATCTCTACCCCCCATTTTACCTGCTCATATAGAAGAGATCCTAAAACCATATTTTCTGCCAATAGAAGATCACAAAAATATCGCTGACATGAAGAATACATCTCTTTTCAAGAATCTATTTAATTTTGAAAAAGATGCACACTGCTCTAGTGAATATGAGTCTCTACATTCAATTTCACCTTTATCTGGAAAAGGGGTATCTCCAATAGTTAAAATGAACAGAAGACATTCTTTACCATTTGAAATGGATTGTAGTCTCTCACCGATAGGTATTCACTGATAGAAGAGTTGAGTTATACTTTATTTTAATGTTTTATTTTTAGCAGGTAGAAAATCATCACCAAAGGCCTCAAGATCAGCATGCAGGTTGAATTTTTCCAGTAAAATGAGTCTTGATGCTAGTTTGGTGGTACCTGATATTTGTAATGAATCAAATACAAGTGCGTTATTGGGCAAGTATTCATATTATAGTCAGTAATTTCCCAATTTTTCTCTAATTTATATAAATTATTATTTTAGAATATTCTCAACATATTCAACCACAGGCACAGTTGGAGTTAAGCGACTCATCTGTTAACTGGGAGATGGAATGCCATCAAGTATCATTTGAGTCTCCAAGTAACAGTTCTAATTCAGGTAAAATGGATATGTCAAATTCAAACACACCCCATTCGAAGCTTTTTATTGGTCAGAGGAAAAGACTTAGCGATAGCTTTAAAGGTGAAGAAGTCGATTACATTAAAGAAAAATCTTCTGATAGTATTAAGCAAGGTAGAAAATTATTTAGAAATGATACTGGATATCACACTGAGAGTATTGACTTTTATGAGGACTCCAAATTAGAAATGCACATGTTTGCATCTACTCCTACTAAATTGAAAAATTAGTAAAAGTTTTAAATTTTGGAAACCTGTTTATTGAACTTTGTACTATTTTTATCTAATTAACAAGATATATAATGTTTGTTTTTTTGTGGAATTTAATTTGGGATTTGATGAACTTTTTAATATATTCATAAAGCATTTTGTTATAGAACTGGAATGCTAGTTATAAAATAAGACTACCAGGTTCAAAGGGGTAGGTTTTCAGAAAGATTTTGTACACTGAAAATTTATAATACTGGGTGTCCCACTATAAAGAACACATTTTGACGGCTTATTACTCGAGAATGGAAAAAGATATCGACGTGCAGTTTTCGCTAAACTTCATAATATGAATATATTATATTCCCTTCAAATTTTTATTGACATAGTTGCCAAATGTATATCTTTTCCCGAAAGCGCCGAAAAAAAAATGACCATTTTTGAAACGAAATTATCGGTTTATTTTAAATACACCATATATTTTTTAATACCATCTGAAAATCCCTTTCTTCCCATTTCCAAAAATGTATACATTATCGGCATATACTCAAGTTTTTAGGACAAGATTTAATTTCTTATGAAACCATGTCAATAACTTCCAAACGTAAATGATCACATTTTAACAGCTTGGAAACGTTATAACTCGAAAATGAGACAATGGATTAATGAGCGGCTTTCACTGAAATTCTTAGAAATGTTTAAATTTTTCATGACACCGTTTACAGGTCTCAGAAGTCGGCTAAAATTTTCGTAAGAAAGTTACTTTTGTTAATTAATAAAAGTGACCAGGAAAAGATTCAGAGCATTTTTGACAGAAATACGACTATACACGAAAATAGATATTAACTTGAGTACAATTTACAGAATCGGGAAAACTAGAAAGAAAGAAAACATTTAAAACAAACATTTTTATTTACATATAAGAACAAGGAACCAAAAGTAACTTCATAAATTCATAAAACAAAAAAAAACGATATTTAATAAATAAGTTGTTGTATGTGACCTCCATCTGCATCTCTACATAAATCCTAATCTCATCCAAAAATTACTGAACACTTTAATTTCTTGTCTCATTTTCGAGTTATAACGTTTCCAAGCTGTTAAAATGTGATCATTTACGTTTGGAAGTTATTGACATGTTTTCATAAGAAATTAAATATGACCCTAAAAACTTGAGTATATGCCGATAATGTATACATTTTTGGAAAGGGGAAGAAAGGGACTTTCAGATGGTATTAAAAAATATAGGGTGTTGTATTTAAAATGAACCGATCATTTCGTTTCAAAAATGGTCATTTTTTTTCGGCGCTTTCGGGAAAAGATATACATTTGGCAACTATGTCAATAAAAATTTGAAGGGAATATAAGAAGTTTAGCGAAAACTGCACGTCGATATATTTTTCCATTCTCGAGTAATAAGACGTCAAAATGTGTTACTTTATAGTGGGACACCCTGTATAACATGATTTATATGGCAATTATGACTGTGGAATTTGTTTTATAGGCCTAGCCTATAAAACACTACTTCAATGTTCCTTATTGGTATCTCATACATCACGAGAGTTTGAAGTCAAATAAATAAAAAAAATGTATTTTCAGAAATAGGTAATTTAGTGTCATGAAAATTTTTAAAAACTGGGACAGTTCCAGAAATCCTTATTTTAGGAAATTTTAAAGAAATCCAAATATTGGTTCTAACAAATTTTTTATGTAAATAGGGATCTGTACATTACACAATACTTTCCAAAAGAATAAATCATTTTGTTATAATTGTATGGTTTTTTAATGAATTACTTGAAAAATTTCCTTAAAAAGAATCTATTTATTCAATCACGTTTCAAGTATCTAGCAAAACTGTATATTGATAACAAATTTAACTTAATGTTAGTTGTGGTTTCTACTAAATACCTCTTAGCTGCTTTTTCTTAGTTTTTGGGACTTCCAGATTCCATTCTACGTTAATAGAAAAAGGAATAAGCATAAGCTCGCAATCTTCTGCAAACACTGCTACATTTAAAGGGTTTTAACTTAGCAACTGGAATATAATGTGCTAATCTCTTTGATTTACATTCTCTTGGTCTTATTTTAATTTGGTTTTCTCATTTGTTCATAATACTCTTGATTTTTGAATTTTACGATACAAAATGTTTTTACACAAAGTGTTAAGACCATGAAATCTTTTGATTATGGAGTTATGTGTGTCAATATGTTTATAATATAAATTTATTTTATATCAATTATTAGTAAATAAGTTTTTCTCTATTGAGATAATTGAAATTTTTAACTGTCTTTCACAAAGACTGGATGGCAATTTAAATATAATGATGCTAAAAGGACTGACATTTACTGATAACAATCAGTTGAACTGAATGTTTGTAATAAACACCTATAGGGCAAATCCATGTGACAGTCGGCCTGATGAATCGATGATAAACAAGTAGTGTTCTTTGAACCACACGTGGTGCTTTATAGTAATTTAGATCATGTTTGAGTTCATTTAATTTTAATTTGGTGCTTTTTTTTCAAAAGATATTTCCAAAGATATATAATGGGTATTAAGGTCCATATTATATGAATACAAAACAACCAAAATAAAACTTTAAAAACTATCCAAACAATCATTTATCCTCAGGACAACTGTCATTAGTGTGAATTTGTCAATTTGTGGACATATCCTATTTAAATTGATTTTAGCAACTACAATTGTATTGCTGCTTTTATATACACTTGTTGTCAAATAAAACCCAATGACTTTAGGTATTTTTGCCACAATATACTCTTTCTAGTTGCAGTGGAGTGCTGAATGAATACTAATTTAAAACCTAACCTTCAAAAATTTGAAGAAAATAGAGGTGTAACAGTCAGATTTACACAACAACAATTTAGTAGTAGTAGGGTTTTATCTGACAGCAGGTGTAGGCTTTTTTAGTGTAGTGCCAAATTTTAACGTTCTTGGAGTGAGGAGTTACAGAAAATGTATGCACTACTAAGATTTTTGACTTAATTTTTGCTATGCAACAATGTTACATTGACAATTTTGATATCTGTCAATTTTCACTGCCAAATTGTAATTAATTTTTTTTTATATATATTTTCTGTTATTGAATGCAGTTTATATATTATTGAAAATATGGATTTTTAAGTTTGCTTGAAAATATCATTGAACTGATTTTACAATTTTTAGATATATTTATTGTGTAATCTGTAATATGTGCAATTTATAATTAAATACTTGACAAGATACTAGTTTTTTTGCCTATTATAATTCCAGATCTATACTATATTCTGAAGCCCTTTTTGTATGTGCATTTTACACAGTTGACCATATTTATTTTGAATACTTCTCAGTGACTGCTAGTAATGTAAATAATTTCTTACTATTAGTAAGAAATGCCAAAAATAAACACATACCTTACGAACAATAAATATTTTATTTATTAATAAGATTTCACATATATTACAAAATAATGTAACAACTCTATACATAAGTTAATTAAATTAAAACTTACATGTTACTGATCAGATGTTTGGGAATTCTTGGTGGAAGGACTTGTACTTGATTGTGTTTGGGATGTAACATTCGTAATTTGTTGTGCTTGTTTTGACGTTGATGGTGCATGAAGTGGTAAAATTGTTTTTGGACTCTGTTTCGGTGGTATTAATGGCTGCTTGTCACTATATGACTTTGATAGCCTTTCACTTAAAGCTTTCAAAGCTATTTGTCTAAAATAAAAATAACAATAGATTCAAATACAAATCTGATAATTTGTATTTTTTAGAAACTTACCTTCTTCTTTCCATATCATGTTGATCTGCAATTGGAACTGTGACGGCCACACCAGTTGGATTAGACATATCAAACTTTCTAACAACCTTTCTACATACTCCAATTTTGACCAAACCGGTATGAATAACATTACTTAAAACTGCAATTGGAGGTTGTATTACGTTTGGGAAAAAACTAAAATAAGATAAGATTAAAATTTCACTGTAATTTTAAAATTCAGTGTTACCTTGCAAAAGTAAAATAGTCTGCCATATCTCCTCTAGTTCCATTTGAATGTTTTTGATAAAATCTCAAATATATCCAACTAACAATCATTCCACTAAAGAACATTGTTGGGTAAGTACCATCAACAAGCCCTATAAGCTTAACAACAATTGATAGAAAAAATACTGTAAGTGGTACATTTCTATTGCTTATTTTTCCAAAAGGAGTTTTAATAATTACTAAGTCAGGCATAATTTGTTTAACAGTTACACAAACTCCAGCAATGTATCCTGCCAATCCATGGATGTGTATACTAAATAAGAACTCGGTATTAAAGGTGCAGCAATATAAAATAAAGTAGAACGCTGTTGTAATAACAGCAACTCCAAAGTTAACTATAGCGAAAAAAGTCATAATCTCCATTTGTCCCCATAAGGGTTCAATTAATTTCCCACATAAACCCACTGTTATTATGTCCACGAGCACTTCCCAAAAATGTATTTCCATAAAACAAAACGTAAACGCTGTCCACAGCCAAAATGATGGTGGCATCAAATAACCAGGGGTAACAGATATGACTCTGATGGCTTCTTCTGAAAACGATAAGCCATAGCTAAGAAGAACTACCCCACATATAAATTTCACAGAAGTGCTGGTATTGCCTAGAAGGGCACTGAATTGTTGTTTTAAATAGGGAATATTTCTTCCTAAAGCACTAAACATAGCCATCGTCAAATCATTTAGGTTATGTTTTATGTTTTCACTGTAAAAGTTGTAGTAAACTTGACAGAATGCTTGACGTTGACGTGATATGCACATCATTGACAATCACTGTTGCCAGCATTTTGGCGACTGTCACATGACGTCATGGGGAATCATAACCTCAATCTCTGGTCTCACTATGTTCTTAAACTACTTGTTTGAAAGATTTTAGGAAAAATATTTTATTTTACTCAAAGATGTGTAGTGTGGGCGATGATGTTTATGATAATGAAGAAAAGAAAAGTATGCCAATCTTGGAAAACTTAAAAGTGTATGTGGTAAATGTGTTAAGTTTAAAAATAATTAATAATGAGCATGTTAGTCAAATGAGAATAATATAAATTTATACTTTATTCAATTTAATTGTTACTTAAAACTTAATGACAATTTAAAATTTTTAGATTTAATGTGTGCAATAAATGTAGAAAAGAAAAACCGCATCTTGTTTTAAGAACTAAAGATGCATATTGTAACAGTTGTTTTTTAACTGCAACTGTTCATAAGTTTAAAGCTTCTTTGGGTAAATCTCGCTTGATACACAAAAATGATAGAGTTTTAGTATGGCACCAAATAGGTCATCCCAGCACATCTCTATTACATTTTTTAAGGACTGGATTAGATCTGAATACTCCTAAAAAGTTACGCTTTGAACCTATAATACTTTTTGTAGATGGTGAATATACAATTAATTCTATAAATTTTTTTTATAAATAATACTTTTTCAGATCAATACCATGTTAGTTTAAATGAAAGATTAGATTTATTAGAAAAAGCTAAGCAACAAGTGTCATTGTTTGAATTTCAGTTTAATACTGTTTCACTTGCTGAATATATCACACATCCCAAACAGTTATCTGCATTACTTTCTACTGGCCTGTTGGAAATATCAGAAAGTGACAATCAAAAATTAGAAGCTGTTATTAATAAAAAAGCATCTACTACTCATAAGAATGATATAAAAGTGTTATTAAGGTAAAAAGTTTTTATTTATTTGATAACTCGGGTCAACTTTTGTTTAGCTGAAATCAGTTATGGAGAAACTGTTGCCATGGCAACGATTGTTGTGATTAATAGTAAACAAAAACCCAAATCATATGATGAGGAAATGTGGGGTTGCCAAGTTGACCACTTTCATTTAGCTGAAATCAGTTGTAGAAAAATTGTTGTCATGGTAGCCATTGTTATGGTAACGAGCATAGAAAAATCCAAATCGTATAGAGGGGAAGCTCTTGGTTGAGAAGTTGAGGTGTTGCTCAGCTAAAATAATGAAATACTAACTCTATGTTTGAAAAATTCACTGTGAGAGGCCATTCAAGTAGTACGTAAGCAGATTTACTACCATTGTTTACCCCCCTTTCCCCTTGTCATATATTACCCCCCTCACAGTGTCCTAAAATTCGTTCTAGATTATATTTTCTTTGTCCAAATTTGGATTGGTCAATCTGAAAAGTATTTATGAAGAAATTTTCTAATTCAGAGATCTGGATAAGATTGGATTTCCGTTCGAAATGTTGAAGCAGATTGATATCGCGAGCGACCCGGCGCGCATTTTTCACAGTCTGTTGATAGTTGTTCATTCAATTTTTCCATTTGCAAATTGAGTATGTATTCCTGATGGTATATTTCCGATTTCTTTTACAGAAAATTGTATTTGTGTAAATGCACTTGTCACGATTTCTCTGCAGTAGCGCAGGCCTAGCACCAGACAAGTTTTTCCCAAATCCCAATGAACTTCTTCCATCTCCCATGATGTGCATAACCGAACAATACCCTGTAATATATGGACTTTTTGAAATGAGAAAGATAAAAAACACTTTCTCCGGAGACAAAAGGCCGATCTTAATGTCACTTGAATTTTGTTTTACAGTATGGTCTTGTATTCACTCAACGAAGACATTATTGAACCGACAGTTCTATGAAATTTTTAAATCATTGTGATGCACAAACAATAATTATTGACGTGCGACTTATAGTTAAGGTAGAATTAACTTGGCGCAATGAACATTTTCTTGATGATACTGTACCTTTGGTATCCACGCATTTCCTCAGCATTATATTTGTGTTCTTGTTTTCTCGTTATGATGACAATCGTTGCCATGACAACTGTTTTTCCATAACTGATTTCAGCTAAACGAAAGTGGGGTCAACTTGGCAACCACGCATTTCCTCACCATATGATTTAGGTTTTTGTGTAGCCGTTACCATGGCAATTACTGCCATGACAACTTTTTCTATGACTGATTTCAGCTAAACGAAAGTGGTCAAACCGGTCACCATATGATTTGGGTTTATGTTTACTACTAATCACAACAATCGTTGCCATGACAACAGATTTTCTATAACTGATTTCAGCTAAACGAAAGTTGAGCCGATAACTCCATAATGGACTTTTATTTTTAAACAATAGTGTACTTTACAAAACTGCTAATAATTTTTTTGAAAAGCAATAAAATAGAGATATATTTGAATATTTTTCTTTGTAGAAGACAATTACTAATAGATGTAGCCAAACATTTTGAATGCAAATTTGTATTTACACCAGAAATATCTGTGGATATTGCTTCAAGTTTACTTTCAAATGTATCTCTTGGAAGAGGTCCTCATATAGCAATAGATGTGGTATGAATCAAAATAAATTTCATATTGTTATAACACAGGTTTATTATGGCAAAATATCACTTGTTTATTTTTAGAATGTATTTATATTTTAGGGATTTTGTGATGACAGGGATAGTGATGTTAAAATTCTCAGGCCTCTTAGGCAGTTTGATATCAAGGAACTTGCAATTTACAATAAACTGAATAATCTCGAACCACTAACAGTAAGACAGAAAAATATCAACGCTTATTCATCTGTCCAAGATCTTATGAAAAAATTTGTAACAGAATTACAAGTTAATTATCCAGCCACAGTTAATACAATCCTAAGAACTGGAGATAAATTGAGCATAGACCAAAATTCCAAAACATGTACTTTATGCAAGGTAAATATGTGTCTTTGGAAAATCATTTTGTATTAACTTTGATATTTTAGGGATCAATTTCAGTATCAAGTGACCAACTTACCTCTCATCAATCAACAACTTTTTCTCACTTAGTATCAACTGAAAAGCTAGATTATACATTATCAAGACAGGACAGGTATCAGAGCATATCTGACAAGTTTGACCAGAGAGTGGCAGAAAATGAAGACATTTGCTTTGCTTGCTCAAATATTAGTAGCAGTATTAAGTGTAACCAATAAAAATTGAAAATATTTTGTGTTTTTGAAAAGAATTGAACTATATTATATCTACATCCAGGAAGCTTTGTCTATAGAGAACCTGCGTAAAGACTGATGGCGCATCTTGTGGTAATTTGTTAATAACTGAAAAACTATTAAAATTTAAGGAAATGTGGAAAAGTTGGTCACCCTGTATATCATGTGTCACAGCTGCTTCCGAATCGTCTGGAATTTTTATTGATATGGAGATTAGGATGGGAAGTTTAATGCATAGAGTCATATTTTTCATAGCTAAAAATAACATCAAATTACATGTATAATGAGATTTCAAAGGTTCAAATTTCAAGCTGTTTTTTTATCAATTATTTCCAGGGTCAATTGTATTTTTATCTAATCTATAACTATGTGACTTTGATAAAAAATTTTAATTTCAAATGAAAACTAAATCATTTTCCACTTGAACAGAACAAAAAAAATTAACATAGATACTACAAGTACTTTCCAGTATTCCCTGTTCGTGGAGCTGGAACTAAATCAATAATTCAAATTTGCTTGCAATATTTTCTGTCATCCTTTTTTTCAAAAGCATTATTTTTATGTACTGTACTTGTTAATCAATTAATATTTATCTTCAAACTTGTGTAGATATATAAATGAAACGATTAATTTTAATTAATATTTTATTTACTTCTGAAATGTTTACAAAAAAAAAATTTCATTAATAATTTATCATGGCTTCTTATACTATTTTCACTACAAAAAAATTCAATCAACCAAAGAAGAAAATGTTTGATGTTGAATCAATTCTTTAAAAGGTCCATCATGCTGGATCAATTCTTCATATCTTCCTTGTTCTACAATTTGTCCATTTTCTAGAACAGCAATAGTATCGGCATTTTGAATAGTAGAAAGCCTATGAGCTATGGTCAAAACAGTTCTTCCTTTCATGACTCTTTCTAAGGCTTCTTGAACATAATGTTCTGACTGGGCATCTAAAGCACTGGTAGCTTCATCAAGAAGTAAAATTTTTGGATTCTTAATAAGAGCACGGGCTATAGCTACTCTTTGTTTCTGGCCTCCACTAAGCATAATCCCTCTTTCTCCAACTACTGTACTGAAACCTCCAGGAAGCTGTTGTACAAACTCGTAAACATTGGCTTCTTTGCAAATACTTATAAATTCATCTTCTGTTACTTTATCAGGATCATCAGCACCATATAGAATATTTTCTTTAATAGAACATGAAAACAGAATAGGTTCTTGACTAACAGTACCAATATGTTTTTTTATCCAAGAAGGATCTAAATCTCTAACATTCTGATTGTCTAAGTAAACTCCACCATCGATTGGATCATATAATCTTAATAAAAGTGCACCCAAAGTACTTTTGCCTGAACCACTTGGACCCACTACAGCTACAGTTTTTCCAGGTTTTATGTCTAAAACTAAATTTTTAAAGATTTCAATGTCGTCTCTAGAAGGATAGCAAAATTTAATATTCCTAAATTCAATGTGGCCTTCTATATCTGTCATGGGTACTAATCCACCTTGTGTTGGTATAGTTGGTTCTCTATCAATAATTTCCCAAATTCTTGTTGCAGCTCCCAGAGATTTATTTAATTCAGAATAGAAGCTAGATAATCCACCCACAGATATACCTATGTAAGCAGCATACAATAAAAAGGAAGATAAACTTCCAACTGATATTTGATTTGATGATACCATCACTCCTCCATAATAAAGAACAGATATTATAATCATTTGTCCAGCGAATCCTGTCATACCGTAAAATAATGCTCTTGCTTTAGCTTCTCTATAGCAAAATTGAAGTACATCTTGAATTGCACTATTATAACTATTTATTTCTCTGGGCTCTTGTGCAAATGATTTTACTGTTCTAATATTTGCTATTCTCTCTTCAGCTACTTTTGTTGATTCTGCCAATGAATCTTGGACTTTTCTTGAAATATTTCTTACAAATCTTCCATAACAAACTGCTACTATAGCTACAGGAGGCACTATAGATAAACCAACTAAAGCTAATTCAGCAGACATGTAAAACATCATACCAGTACCTGCACAGACCATAACCAGTGATCTCAATCCATCAGATATATTTTGTGAAAGTGATGTTCCAACTATTTGTGTGTCTGCTGAAAGCCTGTTTACTAGTTCACCTGTAGGTCTTTTGTCAAACCAACCTTGTTCTTGTTTTAAAATTGCACTAAACACTTTTTTTCTTAATGCATTTGTCATTCTATATCCTGCTGTTGACATTAAGTACACCCTGGCAAAATTACATATTGCACCTAATACAAACACGCATAATAAGACGCCGCACACCTGATTTAATCTTGTACGAGCAGTATCTTGGCCTTTAGAACCAGCATATATTATATCTAATATATACCCCAAGCTATATGGGATCGTCATTGTTACAGAACTGGATACTATCAGGAACCCTATGGCTGTAGTCAATTTCCATTTTTCGGGTTTGGCAAGAGAAAATAGCCGTTTTAATTCGGACTTCTTAAGTGTGGGTTCTTTTTTTTCTGTTGGTTTCTTTCTTCGAAAAATTCTGTTAAAAATACCCTTTCGAACATTGTTTGTTGTTTCTGGAACTTCAACAGAAATGTACGTTTTATTTTGACTTATTTTTTGAGACATATTCCTCAAATTACTAAACTTCCTTGCACTGTGGAACAACTTTAAAGATCTAAGAGATTTCGTTAAATTGTGACTACTGACTATCAGTGCATAAACATTCATTATTATCTATGAAGAAATATTCCAGCATTAAATTAATTATATTTTTTAAATCTATTTAAATTAGGATTATTATAATGACTATCACATTTTTTATCTTTTTTTAAGTATACATATTATTTAAGAATAAGGTTAAAAAATGACATTTCATTTTTAGCAAAAACGTAGGGCAGTGAGCTCCAGGCTAATTTTCGTAAACTACCATTAGTTAACCTCAAACTACATTGCTAACCGATTTAAATTAGACAGTTCGCGAAGAAAATAATATACAGGATACGCTTCGAAATATATAATCTGTTTTAAAGAATAAGGTTATTCCTTTTATTTTAATGAATTTTTAGTAATCTCTGTTGGATTTACACTTCGACTACTACTATTACAGTGTTCAAAGGGGAGTTCTTCATAAAAGTGTTAGGTGTTCTTGTATTGTTGGCAGATTTGTAGGGTGAATCGGTGCATTTATGAAAAATTGACTTGGGTTTTTGGTTGGACAAGGAAATAGGGTTCCCATGGGTAATTATAGCTCCATGGTAATTATTATTGGAGTGGTTGAGGTTATTGTCTGTCCTAATTACTCAGTCCCAGTGCATGTGAACTATCGCAACAAGTTCACAAAAAAACAAAATATAATAATCTTAGATCGTTTTATTTTCCTCTCTAAACTTCATTATGGCACTTCCATGCATCCTCATATTAAATACATTTGTTATAATTTATTACGACGTTCAAATACAACAAACATAATTAAACTCATCTGACAGTACAACAATATAAAATTACAAACATTAACAAAGTATTTAATACAAGTTTATGAACTTCTTATCAAAAATATGTCATTAACAAAAATTACAAATAGCAATACAAAAAGATTTGTCACGACTGATTACATCCGGGAAAATTTTTCATCGATATACAAGAAACGGTTTTCTTCGAACTCCTACCTCTTCTATTTGAATGAGCATTTCCATTTGAATATTCCCTATCGTTTTTCCTTTCCATTTCTAAAACAAGACGTGAAAAGTGAAATAGTAGTTAACCTAACTAGTGCAGAAAGTGATACTTTTCCGCACGCTATTGCAGATGGCCGAACGACGCTTTAGCGTGTTCGGCCAGCAATCGCGTGCGGAAAAGTCATTTTATGCACGTGTTAGGTACACTATTTTTTCTACTAGTAAGCGGGAAAAAATCCAAAAGTTAACATGAAGAAACATTTCTTATTAAATACATATCAACAAATTAATTATCATTATTTGACATTCATTTGATGAGGCTTATACCGGGGCCATTAAAAAATTATTGAAAAATAAGTTGTTTTTTTAATTGAAAATTATAGCAGAACTATAATAAATTTATTAATTTTTCAGTCATTTGGTAAGCTACAAGCATACAAATATATATTTTAGATATTCAAATGTCAGTATACTTCCAAAAAACTCGACAAATTTACATTTCCGCACTAGTGCGGAAAAGTGACTCTTTCCGTACTGAAATGAGTGCGGAAACGTGGACTTTTCCGCACGCTAGTAGAAAATAGTTATTTTCCTAACAAGTGCGGAAAGTGATACTTTCCCGCACGCGACTGCAGTTCAACATATTTTGTCATTACAGCTTAGTGAATGACTACAGAGTACAGACAGATACATGAATAAATAAAATATTGTTAACTATTGGTAATCCTGCCTTAAACGCGATTTCATTCTTTTCATGTCCTATGACAACTGTCAACTGTCGATCGTAGATTTACTAGACGATTTTTTATTAGTATACCACAAATAATAGCCATTTTTCTTTGAACTTAACCACACAAACCGGTTTAAATATAAGTTAACCAGTCAATATTCCTCGACTTGTATTCTAAACCATGACGTAACAGTTAACCAACCACACTAACCAGCTCGCTGAGATTGTTTGACAAAGTAGTTATCTTATTGGAGGTTAGGTGTTTGTTTATTTCTGAGTTTCCACAAACCGTTACGTCATAAAAGTTAACCGTGACGTCAAGGTATTGTTAGCCCGGTTTGTATGGTTGAGTTCAAAGAAAAATGGATAATGTATGGGTACTTGACGTTTTCGACTTGCAAAAACAGGCTATGGTAAACCTAAAGGATCTATTTTTTACAAAAGGAATCTCCTATAACTAGAACTTGTTTTAAATGAAATTGCAACAATACATCCGAAATTTGACAGTAGCTAAATGTGAAGTATGGTGTCATGTGTCGAGGAACCCTATAATGATTCCAAAGTAGAGACGTCAAAATGGAAAACGCGGATTTGTTTACTCTCAAAACACAAACTAAATTTACCTTGTTATTTAAAACAACAACACAAAAGTTGTTAGTTAGTAGGCACTCCAACGCTGAAAACAATGCTTACCATGCATTAACTTACATAATTAATCTAGTGACAAAACTGGTTTCTAACAATCTAGCAATACAAACAATTGGTTATTACCATTTAATTCGTGTTCTGTAAAATACTGTTCATTGTTGGCACTCTCGTCAGGATCGTCATAATAATGATCGACCAAATAAGGCAAAACTGTCATTTTATGCCAAATATCATTCTTAAATGGAGGTATGGGTACTAGAGGGCTAAAATCGACAGGACGTCTTGTAAACCACCTAAAATAAAATATCAATATCTTAATTAATAAAAGAAAAATAGTAATAATATTAATATTAAAAATGCGTACAACAATATCTTAAAAAAAATTTCTGTGAAAATTGCAGAGAGCAAAGCTAAATATGAAAAAAAAACATTAAAAAACTTTAAAAACAATCAAAAAAAAATCTGGGCGTTTGTCAATAACAAAATAAAAGGTCAAAATGGAAAAAAGAGCACTACGGTTAATAAAATTTTTTGTGAAGAAAGTAATGTAATATTATATGAAAATGTTGATATTGTCAATTATTTAAATACTTATTTTTGTAATGTTGGAAAAAAGCTAGCTACATCTTGCAATCAAAATCAGAGAGGTGATGCTGTAGTTAATACTGGAATTGTAAACTCTATTTTTTTATTGCCAGTTACTTACATAGAAATGAAAGAAAAAATCAATACGCTAAAAAATAAAAACGGTGGTATTGATGGCATTCATTCATCCATTATTAAAACATTAAGTAACAACAACTCATTTATGCACTGTCTTTTATATATAATGAATACTTGTTTTAACAATGCCTTTTGTCCAAATCATTTTAAATTAGCTGAAATAGTTCCTATTCATAAAGGTGGTGATATTAGTCTTGCAAGTAATTACAGACCCATCTCTCTGATATCTAATTTTGAAAAAATCTTCGAAAAGCTGCTGCATGCTAGAATTATTAACTTTCTCAATAAATACAAGTTATTACATCCAAATCAGTTTGGCTTCAGAAAAGGAATTGGTACTAATCATGCTCTAGCCTATTTTACAAATATTTTATATAATAAATTAGACAATAGTATTCCAACTGAAGCAGTTTTCTTGGATCTGGCAAAAGCTTTTGACACTGTCAACCACGAAATACTCCTACAAAAATTATACCTTTCTGGCATAAGAGGACAGATGTATAATATTTTGAAAAATTACTTGTCTGGTCGCATGCAGCGTACTAAAAATAATGGAATAACAAGCGTTTTCAGCCCTATTGATATTGGTGTACCTCAAGGTACTATACTCGGACCGCTACTCTTTTTAATCTACACTAATGACATTTTTCTGCTGACTGATGACAATAACGAACATATTATTTCTTATGCAGATGATACGGTCCTGCTATGTTACGACAAAACGTGGAATCTAGTTCAATGGAAATTGCAAAAATTAATATGCTCAGTTAAATTTTGGCTTGATTCTAATATTCTCTCCCTCAACGTTAAAAAAACTCACTGTATAACTTTCGGTAACTATCTTGACAGCGTTCCCCTTCACTTTACAATAAAAATTGGAACTGAGAGTATTTCTGTGGTTGACAAAGTACTTAGGTGTAATAATTGACCAGCATCTGAGATGGGAGGAGGAAATAATTACTAGAACCAAAAAGCTTAAGTATACTGTATTTGTTTTTTCAAAACTATAGCCTATTTTATCTAACAAATTATTAATCAATATTATGTATGGAATATACTACAGTGCAGCTACGTATGGCATAATAGCATGGGGATCAGCTGCTAAAAGTCATTTGAAAAATTTATTGTCTATACACAATAAAGTAATCAAAATCCTAAAAGAGGATAATGCCACTAACTTACCATTACAGTTAAGAAACAAATATATTCTTGAATGCCTATTTTATCATTATCCTACTCTATGTGAAGGTTACACTAATAATGCTGAGAGGACTAGGTATAGAAATCTAGTTCTACCAAAAGTTAAAAAAGAAATTGGTAGAGTCTCACATTTATTGTGCTCATTATTATTTTAATAAATTACCAAATAACAAGAAAATAATTCCAATTGTAAATAACAAAATTGTTAAAAAAGCCTTAAAAGAAGCCACAAAAAATTTTGAGTTTATATTATAGAAACGAAAATGAGTCAGAAATAAAGATTATATTGTAAGCATTGAGACTATTTTCTATTGTAATTTGCAAAAACTATTTTTGATTTAGTGTTTTTTTTTTAGTATGTAAGCTTTAATGACTTAATTTAGTTCCAAGGTAGTTCTAAGGTAGTTTTAAGCCAGACTGCGGACAGACTTATGTCTCTGCAGCGGTATGCAAATTTTATAATTGTTAATTTGCATATTTGTATTCTATTTTCTGGATTAAATAAATAAAATAATTAAAAGAGCCAAAAGATATTTTTCCAAACAATCCACTCCAGAATAAATTGACCTGGCAGTATTAACACTCGATTTAACCTAACTCAATGTAAGGATTGAAAACTTACGTATGGTGTCTTATTTGTTGAAGACTAAACCTAATTTCAGGATCTTTTTGTAACATTCCTATAATTAAACTTCTGAGAGGTTCATCAATTTCATTTGGAATTGTAAAATCACCTTTACCTATTGTTTCAAACAGCCTGAAAATTGTATCACCTTCAAAAGGATAGGTACCTGTAGTAATATTGTACCTAAAAATTGTAATTTCACTATTACTTTGATACGTAAATCAAACAAAAATAATATTTATTTATTCATTCGCAAGTAATGCACCGGGTGTGCAAATAAGAACTTATTGTTTAACAACAGTTGCCTTGAGAAAAACCTAGTAATTATTTAAAAACATTTAGGTCCATTGCTAATTTAAACTTTTTTTGAGTTGTTCCATGGCCTGATGTAAGTATTTATATAATTATGTCTATGGGTTTGACCTCCTAGAAACATACCATGTTTTGTGACTTTATTGTAAAAATTAGAATCTCTACTATGTACATTATTGAGTTTCAGCATGTGTTTAACATAGAGATACTACATATAGAGGCATCAAGCCATAGGTCGCTCTTTAAGTGGGAATGTCCGTCTGAACTCCCGTAAAAGAGAAAGAGACAGACGATCGAAGATTTTTCTGTCTTTGTTTGTGTATATAATAATGTGTAGCATACACGCTATTAGAAAAAGACAGCATAAATCTCATTTCTATGTCTCTCTTATATGTTGACGGGTTCGAAGCTGGCTTGTTGCCTGTATTTGTAGAATCTCTATGATGTTTAAGCTTTCAAGGTCGTTAATGTTAGGACAGGCTACAAAGATGGCGCCATCTGTAAATTAATTTCACCATAGGAGGCGCCACTGGTCAGATGCTTTTTCGTGTTTGGGTGATCTGTGGAGAAAGATTAAGATGGACGATTCACGAAAACAATCTCTATCGGTAGATTTTCACGAATCAAATAAATCAATTACAGCAACTTACAACGTTACGCCACTGCTCCAAATATCAACTTTAAATCCAGGAAATGAATCTAAGCCGTTCGCAATCTCAGGAGGTTGGAACGCCGGTGATCCTTGGCCAATGTAGCATGTATCATCTTCGGCAAAAACATCTATAGTCTAAAAACGTAATCAAAATATCAAGTTTTGAGTGGAAAACAATTTTGATAGAAAAAAATAGTATAATCATAAATGTTTTTCATCTTTTTTGGATAATTAAACCACATTCTTTTTTTTCCCTTTTCGAATATGTTATTATACGCCTATGATAGGAGAAAATTTATCCAAATATATTAACCCCTTTAAAAAATTTTACCGCACGCCCATGAGAAATGGGAATTTTTAGAAATCAATTATTCCCTTGCGAAAATTTTAGCAAATAAATGGTACTTCCATGGAAAATGGAAATGTACACACAAACATGGACTCCTTTATAAATAATTTATCACACGCCCATGATGGGAGAAAATTTATTCAAATAAATTAACCCCCTTGAAAATTTTATCGTACGCCCATGGTGAATGGGAATTTTCACAAATCGAATATATTTCAGTAGTTTTATTTAGTATAAAAATAAAATTGATTCAAGTGGAAATGTTTGCATAAAAATAATTATCCGATCAGCATAAATGTAGCTATTTATTTCATTCTAATTATAAATTTGTACAATTTTACAAAGCACCTTTTCACCTTTACTCGATAAACTATGACCTTACATTTATTTTTGAAAATCCAAACTGTGCCTGATAATAATAAAAATACATATACATCTTCATCAAAACTTAGCAATTTTAAATTTAAAAATACAAATACTACTGGAAAATATAGATAACCAATAAAATTGTAAACAGCATGTTTTGTAGAAAAACCAATTGAACAAAGTATATTTATTTATATATTTAATTTTTAGTTTGTAGCTTTCGATAGAACTCGTCAACATTCGGTTCTAAGTAAAATTGGTGAATGATCTACGGTGTATTTGTGATTAAAATTCACAATTCCACAAATAGTTGGTAGGCCTGAACTTTACAAGCGTCTGCCCGATAGAGGTAAAAAATCCTCAACGAACCGTACCGTAGGGAAGAGAAAATCATTATTATATCCACCCTTCCCCTTCTCTTAAAATATCCTATGCATATTACACAGGTCTCGGTCATGTTATCTATGGTCTCGGAGTTTTCAGTGCTCCTGATGGAGGGGGTTATGCCCGACGCCCATAACAAGTAGGCTTTATTATTTTAAATGGAAGCTGTGGGATGGGAAGAGGTGAACCGGAATGGTCTATACCTACCAAAAAACTGTAAAGGGCGCAAAATATCGAGGGCTTCGAGCCACTCTGCCACTAGGCGTTATCATCATCTGCTGTTATTATGGTGAGGTTTGAGGTTAGGTTTTCCATTTTATCGGCGCCTATAGTAGCGCAGGACCAGGATACAAATTTTAAAAGTGGTTTATGTATTTGTTTTTTGTCGGCAGTCTCCACACCACAGCATATTCCATTATTTTGTTGTCAAATTATTGCTGTAATGTAACTTACCGAGGACGACATGAAACAAAAATAGTTAACACAAAAATCCGATGGATCAATTGCTTGTATCAGTATCTGTAGTCATCAAAATTGTAATAGGTAGCTATAATTCTATCTGGTTAAGTCAGAATGAAAATATAGTGATCTAAATTTAGTTTAAAAAAAATATTAACTTCGATTATTTGATAATTATAATGCAAACACTCTTATCGCAAATTGGGAGACTTGATGCCATAAATAATGTAATAACTGAGTGATATTATTATTGAAAATAACAAATTCATTTCTTCAGCATGCAATAGTCACGTTTTAATCATGCGAAAGTTCTTATCTTTAAAATAGAACAAAGGCCTAGACAAGTTTTTCTATTTATTTATAAAAAAATTTATTTTTTAACAATTTATAGTAAAAAAAATGTATGAAGATGTATTTTCTATTTTTAATTGAAATATTTTGCAAATAAATGCTGATTACATTTTTTATCAATGATAAAAAAGGTCAATTTATGTTTACACTAATTATATCAAAAATTTTGAAGGTACATAGGATATAGAACAGTTAGTTATTGATTAAAAACATCTCTTTCAACACCAATTTTTGCAGTAAAAACGAACGCGTTGCACTTGTCGATTTCCTGAAAATTGTGACCTCTGATAAAGGTTCAATGGTCCATAAATTGGTACAGCTTATATCGCAGTGTCTTTAAAGAAGCCATGATTAATCTAGTTGGTGGTGCCGTGATTTCTTCATTCACTTTGTTTTTATTAATAAGGTAGTTTTTTATGAATCTTCATTTATTTACTAGTTCAATAATAATCACCTTATTTTTCAGTGGGTTAAGTCTTTTAATATATTATTTTAATAATACTGAATAAATAGTATTTTGAAATATAACAGATAACTTAGAAAACAATATAGAATATGCATATAAAGTGAGAGCGTTTCCATATATTTACATTTACCAATATTAAAATATTTCGACAAACCTACCGACCATTTTTTTCATGCATAAAATATTTGTTTGATGATAGAACATATTTTATTCTCTCCACAAACTAACTAGTGAGACAGTATTTAAAAACATGTAAACATCACTAACACTATCAAAAGCTCTCTAATCATTTGTTATGACACATTTTCAATTATAAATTACAGAATTTACTTTCAAACATTAGTTAAACTTACCTCGGCAACTCCTAAATCAGTTATCTTCAAGTCTCCTTCAAGAGTGAGCAGAAGATTACCAGGTTTAATATCCTTATGTACAACTCTCATGCTATGCAAGTACTCTAATCCATTAATCAGTTGTAAAAAATAGCCATGAGCTTGACATTGCGGAAATCTTTTTTTCGGGGTTGATTCTAGCATGCTTTGTAGCGACCCTACGCAGAATTCCATTATCAAATACATTTTTTGTTTTTCGTGGTTATACAATTCATCTACTAGATTTATTAGATTTTTATGTTTGAGCTTACGAAGCAATGTTATTTCCCTGAAATAGAATAACCATGGTAAAATTTATATTTATTGAAATATAAATAATATAATTTGTATACAAGTAGTTAGGTATAAAATGTTTTCAATTTTGAGAAAAAATTACAATCAAGTAAAACTTGACTGCTGCTTTGTAATTTTGACTAGTTTTAATATTATTTTTATAGTAAAAAGGTGTTTCTATCTGAACCTTTCTTCAACAGACAAGGTGAGATGTAAGTAAAGTCAGTGTAATCTTAGTTTTGTTTTAGATATAGAGTCAAAATGACTTCTCTTCTGACTTGGATTGTGGGGTCAATAACTTCTCAAGCAGTAAGTACATGACTATATTAGTAATACGTTAGGTTAATATGAAACAATGATTGAGAATAAATAATACCCTCTTAGAAAAAAAAATACATCTATATAAACCTGTTTACAGGACTAAAGATATACCTCATTTTTATATATCATACAATTTAGTATAGCCGCATCTTATCACTCAAGTACTACAATTAGATTAATGTGTTTGGAATTACCTACCTTTGTACATTTTGTTCACCATTTGGTATCCTCCTCAACTTTTTTTGTTTTAAAATTTTCACAGCTCTTCGGCATAACGTTTCAGAGTCTAGCATTTCTTTAACCTTCCCATATGATCCTTCGCCGAGTAATTCCCCCATCACATATTTCCCCACAAGTTTAAGTTTTCGTTTTTTCTTCTGATATATAATTTGATCACTATCAACTCTATGAAAAAAATTTGCTATGTTAATGTTCTCAAGATCATCATCAAAGTCGGCACCTTCTGCGTCGTTAATATATATTTCTGCATTTTCTTCACTTTCCAATGGTTCCAGATTATTTTCAGTATTATATATAAAATTTCCTAGTTCCTTCTCTTGATCGGTAATATCAATACTTTCACTATCTACACTTTTGCTAGTACTAGTATTTCGCATTTCCCTGTTCATTATATATTTGGTTTTATTTTAAAACAAACTTTTATAAAAATTATTTCAAACATTGAATCCCCTCAGACATTTTTGACGTTTGTTGCCATTCCATAATCAACAGCTGTTTTTATTTTCAAGTTGGTAGAACAGTAGAGCAATTACATAATTTATGAAACTATAAAATAATTTTATTTCGACTAAATTTAATAATATATATGTTATCAATAACTGATAAATACATCCCACTTATAAATAATCTTACTTTAACAAATGATTTCAAATTTTTTATATAAAAATAGAAAGGGAAACATTTTTAGTCACTTTTTCACGATTCACGACCAGCAATAGAAACTTGAATGCACTGTGGCTACTATTGCGCTAAGTAGTGTACGTAATTCCATAAAGTCAACACTATAGCTATTCCCGAATTTTAAAATAAAATAACTAATTCTGAACATAAATCGATATTTATAATTTATCAATGTTCTCTCCTCAAATGTAATTTTCATTACTCTGTTTGTAACAGATTTGGTCTTTTTGTTCATTAGACATATTCATAAAATGTCAAGAGGTTTTACTCCAAAACAATAGGTGGAGCCTCTAGCTCTGAGTACAAGACCAATCAGAGTCAATGTCGTCAATGTCACCTTGAATTAAGTAATGGTAATGTTTTGAATATTCAAAGGTTTGTTTTCTTATCATTATTTTTTATAATTTTTTTATAATTTATGTTTTTAATTTAGTTTATTGCTGAAGGTAAAGATAAACTATAGTTCAGTAAGGTTTTAATTGGTTTAATCGTGGCTTGTGCATTTAGTATTTTATCTCATTTGACCTATGCTATCAATTTAATATTTAGGATTAAAATAAGTTAATGCAAAAGTGAACCGGCAAATATTTCTTGATACTTGGCGTTATGTTGTGGTCACTTATAAAATCTATATTTTATGGAGCTATTTCAAAATTAAACAACCTGTTTCATTTGGTAGCATTATGCACAACTTTGGCATTATTACGTGTATCGAAAATTATAGATAATGTAAGATGTGTAAATAATTTTCTTTTAAGTTATAAATATATTCTTTTATAGGCTGTTAGTACATCAAAAGAACAAGATCCACAGAAATCAGATAATAAGTCAAACAGCAATAAAAGCAAATCACAATCAAAAGGAAATAAAGTTCGTCAAAAACTAAAAAAAACTCATGATGATCCTACATTTAGTACAAGTTTAGAAACACCAATAGAAGATATTATCGAAGAAACAATTAATGAGGAAGGTAAATAGTATTTTTTCAGTATGTTTTATCACCATTGAAGATAATTAAATTAATTGAAACCTTATTAAGAAGAAAATAAATTAAATTTTATGTGCAATATATGGATGAAACAATTTATTACCTAATATTTTAAAACAATAATCATAAATTATTGAAAGTGTTAAAATTCAAACTTGCTTTGGTGTTATGGCTGACAACTTTTCACTAGCTATTCTGTAATCTCATTTATATAGAATCTACACAAATACCTATGGATGTAATTTATTTTTATTAGAATAAACCGAGGAATAAACATATATTAGGTAGGTAGAAACTGAAACACAATAAATAAACCTATTAACTAGATAAATGTCCAAATTTATTATTCTGAAATGCAGCCAAGCTTTAGAACCAAATGCTTGAAGTTACAACATATCAATATATTAAAGATCATAAGTGTTAAATAGTTCAATAGAAATAGTGCACATTCTCAGAATTTTGTGGCTGATGAAAATAACCACTAAGTGCCCCATTGTAAGCTGAAAGCCTGTTCTTAACCATTAAAAATCAAACTTGAGATAAGAACATACAAATTACTACTAAATTTTACTGATAATTCAAGGAAAGCTGTGCTGGAAAGAATAAAGAATATCCCTAGCCAAAGATCTGTTTGGGCAGCAACTTTGGAGACAAAGTCAAAAAATAGATAATGTAATATGTACATTTCCTCTATTATTTTCATAGAGAAAATGTACTACCGCCTTTTTGCTATAATTGATTTTTTATTATTTACTTTTTATGTTACAAAATTATTATTTTATTTGTTTTATTACATAAAGAATTTTTTAAATGTCTTATTATCTTTGTAGTAAAAGCAAGCAAGAAAAGGGGAAAAATTTCAAAACTTCCAGCCAAAACCGGGGAATCCTCTAAAAAATCTATCAATAAACCAGTTGATGATATTGGCTATTCTTTTTTTAACATCAAAACAGTTGGCCAGGTCAGTTCGGAACAGAAAATAAAAAATAATTCAGCAGTTGATGTATCTGAGGAAAATCAGACAGATGACATAGGATTTTCGTTTTTACCACTTAAAGAAAAAGGTAAAAAGTATAAAGTTAAAAGCAGCTCAGAAAACAAAACTGCTTATGATCTTACCATAAAGAAAACTAGTAAGTATGAGTCATCAAAATCTGTAGTTGATGGCTTTAAAAGAAAAAAGAGCAATGAAAATTTATTGCCTAAAAGTTATGTAGTGATTGAAAAACCACAGAGTCCAGTATTCTCTACCATACCCACGGTTGCTGAAAAACGATTGATTTATGAAACCCTACTAAAAAATAAACAGAAAGAAAGCAAAAAGGTCACTTCTTCTGTATCATTTGCAAGTATAGTTACTAATAGTGTAACTGAAGCATCTATAGCACATGTGACTACTAATTCTAATGATATTGAGGAATGTACCAATTTTGAACAAGAAGTTGACAAAGAATCTGATCTAGTTCAATCTATAACTAGGGATATATCTTCTAATAATTCATCTATCTGCATTATAGACAGTGTTGATAAAGAACCAAGCACTGAGAAATTTAGCACAGAATTGGAAAATACAGAATCCCACATATTAACTTCATCAGCTTTTAATTCCTTTGAGGAGTCTGAAGAGAATAAATCTGAACTATTTGTTAGTTTTGAAGATCATTCAACAGAAAACTCAGCTTATCGCTTGGATAGTAACAATTACACAAATATTCAAGACAATATACTAGAAAATAATATTGAAGGTAACATTTCTCCCTATAGCTTTGAAGAAACTTATGTCCAACATCAAGAATCCTTTAATAGCAGTGACCTTTCGAATCAGTTCAACTCAGTCCAACACTCTTTTACGGAACTAGTTGGAAGTAACACTATTGTTGACAATTTTTCAACTAATGCTACTAGTAGTAATTTTTACCCATCTGTATATGGTTCAGATAAACATTCACAATTATTAGAAAGTGTTTTAAACCCAGAAGATCCCATTCAAGAAGGTTTCACTCAGATAATTGAAGATTTAGTAGTTTCTAACACCTTTGAAAAAGTTTCCGAGTATTTGGATCATGTAAGGGAAGGTAAGGATTATTTTTACAGTTAAAATATATAAGAGAGTGTTTGAGATAATTTAATTTTGATTTGAAGCTTTCTTTGACATTGTTTAAATTGATTAGGTATTTCAAAAGTTATATTTAACAGTTTAGAATAAAAAGGATCATTAAATCAATACATAATAACAAAATTACAAATAATTGTTTCATCATGCATTAAAAGTGTCCAGACTGTCAATTGCTTTGCAGATAAAATTTGGGTTGTTTTGTTTATAACCTGAAAGATAAGAAATGGACATATAAAAGAACCTGTGAACAAAATATTAACTATTATTTCTTGAAAGTTTATTGATTGAATTATTCAAGTGATACAATTTTTATATCAGCTTCTGATCATAATTCATTTTAATTCTTGATAAAAAGTGCTGTAAATATTAGTGTAATATATTTAACTCAAACTTAATAGCACTAGCTATAAAAGTCTGTACTGTCTAGCAGTTTTTATTCCTCTTATAAAGTTAGGTTAGGTTTATGTTGAGTGATTCTCCACTGTGAATACTTATAAAGAGTTCGGCAAATATCGAAGATAATATAGATTTTTTGGAAAATCTTTTTATACCACAATAAGATGAATTATTAAAATACAGGGTGTTCCATTTAAAATAAGCCTGATACTGCACATGGAATAATCTAATAATGAAACTGAAAATTCTGAACACCCTGTAAAGAGATATTCAGTACTCAATCGTGGAATACATTTATCGAATGTCCAACTATTTGGATGTAAGAGAAAATTTGCTAGAATTTATTATATCAATGAGCTATAATTTTTTTTTTTAAATGTTCACATTTCTAAAAAGTCAGCATAACTCAGAACCCTATGTATTTAGGTATAGGGAACCCTTATGAAGGAGTATTATATTTTTCAGGGGCAATCAGAAAATGCAATAAAATATAGGGTGTTCCATAAGTAAAAATATAACTTTGATACGCCACACTTTATTGGAACACCCTGTATATTTTAAAATATTTTTAAATTATAGTTCAAGTTGTGTGAGTGAAATTTGTGCTATAAAAAGAGATTTTCCAAAAAATTTATATTTTCTTCGATATTTATCCGGTCCCGGACTTTTGCCGAACTCTGTATAGTTAGTCCACTATTAGCCTCCCATTAAAATAATTGTTTCACAAAAAGTCCTCTATGATAAATATTACTTGATTTCAGTTTCTGCTTTTCCTTCCATCTCTTTATTTTGAAGCTTTGAGAGTTTAATCAGAATATTGTATTCTTTTATTTCAGAAAATGAATCATCCATAGACAGAAAAGAATCTTCACAAATATCTGAAGAATATCTACTCTCTGAAGAACAGCAGATAGAAAAACCATTTGTTAAAAAACTTGCATATACTGTTGGATCAGTTAGTCAAAAGTTTTTAGACGAAGAAATCAACTTCACAAACAAACTTATCCATGACCAACATATTTTACCTGAAAAGACACAAGATTATAATCACTCAAATGATAGTTGCAATTTCAATAAAGAAAAACCAAAAGAAATAGTAGATGAAGATAGAAGAGATAATCTTTCAGTTGTGCAACAAAGTATAGAAGAAGAACAAGACTTTGTACACATAGAAAATACGGACTATACTGAAGAGTTAAAGCAAGAAGAAAATAAAGTTGAAAACTGTTTACAAGAGGAAACTAAAGTTAAAGAACTAATAGTACTAGCAAAAACTATACCTCTAGAGAAAAATACTTTTCTACAAGAAAATTGTGTTGGGAAAGAAGAAGCTACCCAAAACGGATTTAATTATTCTACAGGAGATACAAATAACGAATTTATAAAACCAGAAACAACGTTTAATCACATCGATAACAATACTCTATTACAACCAGATTCAAAATCTGAGAAAGAACTATTTGGTGTTGGAATATTCGAAACCATGCAGCAAACCAGAGTGTTAACTTTAAACGATCACGAACATCAAGAAAGCACTCTATACAGAATCGAAAAAAATTGGATAATACAATTCCGCATCGGACCATCTTTATTTGGAAGAAAAGTTTTCTTATATTGCAACTATCCTTCAAAAACGAATGGTAAATTGAAGGAATTTAACCGTCATAAATATCAACATTTAGAATGGACTACTGATGAAGGATGTGAGAATGCCGATGATACAGCAATCTTTGCAGAGATAAAGGCTGAGCTAGCTGGTAGTTTTCATTATTACTTCAACTACGAAAAAGGGTAAGTTTTTCATTTGACAATAGAATTGTCAGTTGTCAAGTTTACTTTATTTTGTCCACTAATGTCAAGACTACTCATAACAGTTTATATTTACAATTTATTAGTCCCGGAAGATGGCGCTACAGTCGAATTTACACTGAATTCTTCCTAAACTGCTGAACCGATTTTGATGAAATTTTACATAGGGAGGGTTTTTGGAATTGTTATTATGTCCAAACCATATTAAAAACAATTGACAAAGTTATAATGTGTCAAAGTTGAAATAGTTATTTAACCAACAATTGTATTAATGAGGGCCATTAACAATCGAGATAATTTAATGTTTGAGATTGTTAATTGCCCTTTTAATACTCTTGTTAAAGCCGTTTGACACGGTACAATGTTTCAGCCTAAATTGAATACAAGTGGATGCGCGCGCATTTTCAGTCAACTTGCATGCAAGAAATTATTATTTATTTATTTGTTTCATAGGTAAGTACTGTCAAATGAAATGACATTGAAATGTCACAGAGAAGGTCGCCAGCTCTAATGTCAAAATCTAGAAGTATTCTATACTAGGATTCATTTTTTGAAGAAGTTATTGTATGTTTGGTTGCCTACACCACCGATAACTGTCAATATAAATAAATATAATGTATAAGATGTGCGTTGGGTTGCCTATATAAAAATCGTTGATTTTGTCTAATTTTGAGAGCGTTAATGCATATGTTAATACACGGTCGACGGAAAAAAATTTAATGACTTGCTTTCCATTAAAAATGAATAATTTAATAAAGCTTATCAGATTATTTAAATTCATGTATTGTTGTAGGGAAACTCTGGAAAGACAAGGTTCGGGATATTTTTTGGTAGATCCTGCCTTGAAATATGGAAATAACGAAGACTTGCCTCTGGATTGTATTCAATGTCAGACGGTTTTGTCAAAGTGCCTGGGATCATTTTCATCGTGGGAGAAAAAATTGCAAGTTACAAAAGAATCTGGCTATAACATGATTCATTTTACACCAATACAGGTAGTGAAAATTTCTTTTTAAATGCCCTCTGATCTACAAATTTCTTTATTTTCACTTGACAGGAATTAGGAGAATCAAATTCTTCCTACAGTTTAAGCGAGCAATTGAAATTGAATCCAATTTTTAAGAAAGCTGATGGTAAAATGCCTACATTTGCAGAAACCGAACAATTTACTAATAAACTCAGGAAAGAATGGAAGGTAAGTTTTGGCCATGTATGTATTTTGGGGTGACATTCACTGAGACCTAAAAGATCTATTGTGCCCCCCTACTCCTACTTAGTTTCTGAGGAGAGTCTCAGAAACTAGTAGCTCCTTTAGTATTATTTCCCGAAGAAATTTTAGGATGTCTGCAGGCTTCAACTTAGGCAAATGTTTCTCTTCTATCCAGTAATCTCCCAGGTGCTGTGCTCTAGGATTCTGAAGTGCTGTGCAGTTGGAAAGTATATGGATGGAGGTTTCTTATTCCATGCCACAAAATCTGCATTCTTCTTCCTCCACTATTTTGAGCTTTTTCAGGTGCCCATTCAGGCGACAATGTCCCGTCAGGATCCCTGCTAAAACTCTTGGCGCAGTTTTACTTTGACTCATGCATTCATTTGATCTCAACAGGTTGTAGTCACCCAGAAGACTCTATGATTGTATAAGCCCTACTAGATCTTTCCAATGGTCAGATCTTCTCTTTTTCTCGGTTTTACCTATTTCAACCAATATTACATTGGGGCTGATTCCGCAAAAGGGTTCAAGCCCCCAGAAAGGTATTTCAGTCCCCCTCTTTGCTAGTTCATCTGCTATTTCATTTCCTTCTATTCCAGTGTGTCCTGGAATCCATAGTATATTGTTCTCGCCTAGTTCATTGAGTTTGTCTAGGCATTCCCACACCATTTTGGAGCTGATTACACAAGAGCTAAGTGCTTTAATGGCTGCTTAACTATCCGACATTATGGTAATCCTTTGTCTTCTGTATCCTTCATCAATATTGAAGTGGGCGCACTTTCTTATGGCGTGGATTTCCGCTTGAAAGATACTTGGGGTTTTTCCCAAGCTTTCAGAGTGTTTGGTTCCTGACCCGAACACTCCTATCCCATTTCCTTCTATTGCTTTTGAGCCGTCTATGTACCATTGAATCTCATTCTTTCCAAGTCTGGTAATTCCTTCTTGTTGCTTAATTCCGTAACAAATTTCTTTGAAAAGTTATACTTTTTCATCATATCGTCTTGTGACATGTCCCAGGTTGTCTGATTTCTAAGAAGTGAGGAGGTGGTTTTTTTTAAAGATTCCCTTTCTACTTAGTCTGTATCTTGTTCTTTCTGCAACACTTTCCACCACCATATGTAGAAGGGTGATAGATAAGATAGATAGATAAATTTATTAATCTTTGTGTATCATTTACATGACATAAGACAAGTCAAATACAGAATAGTAAGGTAAAAGTAGGTTAGACAGTAATAAACTTGATAAGAACATTAGTAGCAAACAATAAAATTACAAAACGGAGTAAAATTACGAGACTGATAAAGTATTGTTAAAATTTGAAGTAAAATTAAATAGACAAAATTACAGAAATTAAGTGTTATTGTTCCAGCCAATAAATTCGTCTAGAGAATAAAAACAATTTTCAGTTGAAAACAACTTTAAACTTTTCTTAAATTTGTTAAAATGTTTTATTTCTTTGATTGAGTCAGGTAGCAAGTTAAAAAACTGACCTCCTGCATACATTGGAGACTTTTTTAGTTGAAATCGATTGAATCGATTTAGGTGGATATCATCTCTATTTCTCGTGTTATAATTATGGACTTCTCTATTTATTTGAAACTTACTCCTATTAAGAAAAGTGTAGGTTAACAATTTAAAGAGATAAATACATGTGTAGGTCATGATGTCATTCTTCTTAAATGTATCTCTACAAGATTCGTTATACCTCAAGTTAAAAATTAGACGAATGAATCGCTTTTGAAGAATGAATATTCGCTCAAAATCTGTTGCTCGGCCCCACACAACTATGTTGCAGCTGATAGCAGAGTATATAAAAGCATAATACAAGTTAAGTAGGTGACATTGATAAAAATTTGATTTTAGATTATTGAAAGCAAAGTAGAGTTTATTTAGTTTTTTACAGAGAGAGTCAATTTGATGGTTAAAATTTAGTTTGGAATCTAATTCCATTCCAAGAAATTTAGTGTGCTCTACCGACTCAAACTTCCTATTGTTTAATGTAAAAATTAAGTTGTTGCCTTCCCTAAGAGGAGATGTGAATTGAATAAAAATGGTTTTACTTTCATTACTAATGAGGTGATTTTTTTGACACCAATGAATGAACTCAATCATGGTTATTTGTATTTTCCTTAGTAATTCATCTAAACTATCGGCTACGATTACAATCGTTGTGTCATCTGCATATATAAAAACTCGTCCATTTGTTATACTTAAGGGTAGGTCATTTATGTAGAGGAGAAATAAAAGTGGTCCTAATACTCCACCCTGTGGAGTTCCAATATAAGTACTAAACTCATCAGAGAGCTCATCTTCAATCTGCACTTTGAGTGTTCTGCCCGACATGTATGAGTTGATCCACGATTGAATTGGTTCTCTAATGCCCATTGCTTCAAGTTTTATTGATAAGTAAGTGGGATTAATTGTGTCAAATTCACGGGTTAGGTCGAAAAATATTCCCACTAAATGATTGTTTTGATCGATATTCTCATGGACATATTGTACAAGGTCAATTGAAGCAGTTTCGATTGAATAATTCTGGCGAAAACCATGTTGGGATTGCGTGATTATACGAGTACTATTGTGGTATAAATAATTAACTAACCTCTTGTAAACAGCAGATTCAATAATTTTTGAGAAACAACTAAGTATACATATCATTCTGTAATTCTTGACACATTGAGGATCGTCTTTTTTAAATATAGGAATTGTTTTATTTATTTTAAGTTTTTTTGGGAACTGTCCTTGAGTGACTGATAAATTGGTAATGTGAGATAGTTGGACAGATATTGTTTCAACACATTCTTTTAATACAATAGCTGGTATTTCATCAATACCAGCAGAGTATTTCTTCTCAAGTGTTAGAATTATTTGTTTAATCTCATCTCCAGTGATCGGTGCAAAAAACATTGATTTCGGACCCCTCATCCTGCTTGATGTGCAAGAATTAAGGGTTAAATTGTTGAGAATCACTTCCATGGCTGTAGTTGGGCATGTTTTGGCCATACTAGATTGCTATTTATCTTTCATTATATTTAATTTCAGGTTACTTCAATATGCGACATAGTCTTAAACCACACTGCTAATGAAAGCAAATGGATTCAAGAACATCCCGAAGTTACTTACAATTGTATAAATTGTCCCTATATGCGTCCAGCTTATTTACTGGATGCCGGGCTCGATTTCTTTTCTTCCGAAATTAAAAAAGGACTGTACGAAGACAAAGGTAAGTCAGCTTGTACACATGTACAAAATTGTATAGTGCGAGCAATAGATACAGTGATGTAAAACATATCCCGAATTTCAGGTATACCACCCGACGTTAACAACGAAAACCACTTGAATGCTATTCGCTATCATTTCCGAGCTAGTGTATTAGATATCCTAAAGCTACATGAATTGTTCACATGTGATACAAACAAACTGGTGGATAAATTTCTAACTTTGGCTCGCAACGCTCAACCCAGTTCATTGAAAACCGAATCTAACGATGACGATTTAAAACTTATCCAAGATCCAGAATATAGAAGACTAGCTAGTACAGTTGATATGGAATTAGCATTGAAAATGTACAACGTTTATTGGAACGACACTTTCGATGAAGATTCGAGACTTAAAAAATGTTCGGAAAAGTTTAAAAACAAATTAGATCAATTAAATAATCAGAAAATTGATGAAATCAACGACCATCTAAATGCAGCTGTGGAAAATGTTATTGCCGGTATTAGGTATTATAGAGTACAGCACGATGGACCTAAATATAAGGATATTACTATCAAAACACCATTAGTTTATCGTTATTTCACCGATTACGGACATCCGAAGACGTTGAAAGAGTTCGAAGAGGTTATGTATACCGAGAAGGGTAGATTTTTGATGGCGCATAATGGCTGGGTCATGGAATCCGACCCGCTAAAAAATTTCGCAGCTTCAGATTCTAAGGTAAGATATTTTTCATAACTTTTACCATAAACTACACAAAAAAAAAGACAAACAAAACTTCTTTGACATTATAATCTGACAGATTTGTATCGGGATAGGTATAATGGGACGGTCAGTAGCTCGAATCGTAGAGCTGTCAAAGTATCTGCGCATGCTCGAATTTTAACTTTTCTTTAACTGTCTAATATGTTTAGGTTTACTTGAGACGTGAACTTATTGCCTGGGGTGACAGAGTAAAACTTCAATTCGGCGAAAAACCAGTAGTTTTTAAGATATTTTTCATAACTTTTACCATAAACTACACCAAAAAAAAGACAAACAAAACTTCTTTGACGTTTAATCTGACAGATGTGTATCGGGATAGGTATAACGGGACGGTCAGTAGCTCGAATCGTAGAGCTGTCAAAGTATCTGCGCATGCTCATTCTGTTGCGGTTCGAATTTTAACTTGTCCTTAACTGTCTAATATGTCTAGGTTTACTTAAGACGTGAACTTATTGCCTGGGGTGACAGCGTAAAACTTCGATTCGGTGAAAAACCTGAAGATTGTCCATTTTTGTGGGATTATATGAGAAAATATGTGGAACAAACCGCAAAAATATTCGACGGAATCAGATTAGATAACTGTCATTCCACTCCTATACCGGTAGCTGAATATTTGTTGGATTGCGCTAGACGAATAAGACCCGATCTTTATGTAGCTGCCGAACTCTTTACTAATTCCGATATGACGGACAATATTTTCGTAAACAGGTAAATATACAATTTATAAAAAAGAAGAACAAATTTTAATAATTAGATTTCTTCAGATTAGGTATAACTTCGCTTATACGCGAAGCAATGTCAGCGTGGGATTCCCATGAAGAAGGTCGATTAGTTTACAGATACGGTGGCTCTCCAGTCGGTTCATTTTATCAACCCAACATACGACCGTTAGTTCCTTCAGTAGCTCACGCTTTATTTTTGGATCAAACTCACGATAATCCTAGTCCGGTCGAGAAACGATCAGTATTCGATCTATTACCCAGCACAGCTCTAGTTAATATGGCTTGTTGCGCCAGCGGGTCTAACAGAGGCTATGACGAATTAGTGCCGCACCACATTCATGTCGTCGACGAAGACAGAGAGTATACAGAATGGGCTACAGATGAAAGTATAGCTGTCGGTAACTTGAGATATGTCAATGAGAAATCTGGAATTATAAAATCGAAAAAAGCGATCAACGATTTGCATTTCAAACTGGGTAAAGAAGGATTTAGCCAGGTAATTATAAAATTCATGCTGGACTATGCTGTTATAGGGCATATCCACGTGACGTCACAAATTATTTTGACAACAGCCTGGTGGTAAAACAATAAACAAAGCGTTCAGAACACTTGGTACTTAATAGTGAGGTTATGCTGATTTATAATGATAGATCGTGTTTTAGTTCAGTTGGTTTTGCTTCAGTGTATTTTTAAAGTTATTTTAATTGTTGAGCTTGCATATTTAATAATATACAGGGTGGGGCACTATGAACGAACTATTCTCTGGCGTCTTAACGGCAAATATAATTAGAAAAAATAAGACGTAGAATTGAGTAGATTACTTGGGACTATAATTTAAAAATATTTTGGAATATACGGGGTGCTCTAAAAAAGCGTGCCTTATCAAAGTTAGGTTCCTTTAAATGGAACACCCTGTATTTGATCACATTTTTGAATTGTACTATTGAAAATAATGTAAGTTCATTAATATTTCCCTATACCTATCTAGTTCAGTTTCCAAGATAAATCGATTTTACATAATTTGTAGACCCTCCGAAAAAATACAATAGCTTCAAAATAAAAACGAATAACCACATTTGCTTTACACCATCTCACTAGAAGCTTCTAACATTCTGTTTCCAATATTTACTGGTATACTATCCTATACAGGGTGTTTTTAATATGACAGTATAACACTAACCATTTAATACATAAATTTCTGGCTTAATTTAAATGGAACACCCTGTATCTGTTGGGTCTGTTAAACGTGGAAATTTATTACCTTCAAGTTGGTATTAGGGTTGCCTATAAAACTAACTCTGATAGTTCTCGAGAAATTTTAAATTTGTTTTTTAATATTCAATTATCTGCTGACATCTAGTTACCTATGACATGATACTCCGATGGAAAGTTTTTTAAAAATTTAAAATTTGTTATTTTGACAATAAGTGCTTTGTTGTATGATTTATTATTGATAAATTGAAGGTCTCTTAAATCAGAATTTTATCAAGGGTACTCAATCATTAACTTTGCAATAAGATTAGTAAAAAAACTTAACGCTAACTGGAAGAAAATTTCGTAAATTTTTACGTAACAAACAACCCGAACTTTTAGATGAAGTTCCACTAGCCACAGGACAAAAAATGTGGCTGCAGTTAGATGGTGCGTCTGTTGATTACAGTATAATTGTCCGGCGTTACCTGAACAATATTTTTCCACAAAAATGGATTGGGTGAGGGGGTCCTTATCTTTGGCCGCCAAGGTTCCCATGCTGACTATTTTTTTGGGGCTACATGAAAAGTATTGTCTACAATACAGAGCCAACCACTCCTGAGAACATGAAGGATAGGATAAGGAGATCGTTTCAAACAGTAACACCAGAAATGTTAAAGAAAGTGAACAATAAATTTTTTTTAAAAAGGGTTCAAATTTGTATTCAACAAGATGGGCGTCACTTTAAACACATTTATTGTCATACAACAAAGCACTTACTGTCAAAATAACAAATTTTAAATAACTTTTCATCGGAGAATCATGTCATAGGTAACTAGATGTCAGCAAATAATTGAATTTTAAAAAACAAATTTAAAATTTCTCGAGAACTATCAGAGTTAGATATAGGCAACCCTAATACCAACTGAAAGGTAATAAATTCCCACGTTCAACAGACCCAACAGATACAGGGTGTTCCATTTAAATAAAGCCAGAAATTTATGTATTAAATGGTTAGTGTTATACTGTCATATTAAAAACACTCTGTATATGATAGCATACCAGTAAATATTGGAAACGGAATGTTGAAAGCTTCTAGTGAGATGGTGTGAGGCAAATGTGGTTATTCGTTTTTATTTTGAAGTTATTGTATTTTTTCGGAGGGTCTACAAATTATGTAAAATCGATTTATCCTGGAAACAGAACTAGATAGGTATAGGGAAATATTAATGAACTTACATTATTTTCAATAGTACAATTCAAAAATGTGATAAAATACAGGGTGTTCCATTTAAAGGAACCTAACTTTGATACGGCACGCTTTTTTAGAGCACCCTGTATATTCCAAAATATTTTTAAATTATAGTCCCAAGTAATCTACTTAATTCTACGTCTTATTTTTTCTAATTATATTTGCCGTTAAGACGCCAGAGAATAGTTGGTTCATAGTGCCCCACCCTGTATAATATAGGTTAATAGTTGTTTGTTGTTTGATAATTATTGATCGTGTTCATTGTTTTACCACAGAGGTATTGTCAACTTTCGTTGACATGCCTTATACAGGGTGATTAATTACTAATTGGAAATATTTTAATAGTAGAATCCTGACTTCAAATTATGAAGATTTAACCCAAAACACCTAAATAAAATGTAGATGCTTACTTAGTTACTTAATTTAAAAACTAGTTGTGCTCAAAGCCAAAAAATTAATAAGCTTATTGAAGTAAATGGGGGTGACATAGAACATTTGTTATAAAAGGTTTTTAGGTACTGTTCGTTTCTGATATTTCCGATATGTTATTAAAATTGTAGGTGCTTTTATTTAGATTATATTTTCAGAACCACAATTTGTTTTCGATCCATCCGTTCATTTAACAGTTGTGTTCCTCATTGTTGACACGGATTGAAGTTTCATTTGCGTGTTAAATGCAATTCACTGGTCCAAAACATTGACATTATTATTACACATCAAAATTGGACAGCTTCATGTTTAACTTGAAATATCTCGAGAAATATTGACTTTATCGTTATGAAAAAAGATTATTCTATTTACGTAAAAAGTATTTGAGAATCGAAAAATTGTGCCAGTGTCGTAGAATTTGGGAACGATTAACCTGTCACTTACCCCTGTCGTACGCCTCCGGTAGTAGCCAGAAACGTTCGTTTAATGTACACTTTCTACTCTTTCTGCCAAATATGAAATGGATACATAAAACAGTTTTAAAGTACTGAGCACAAATAGTTTTCAAATTTTTAAACAAAACACCCTGTAACTAAGTAAGCAGCTACATTTTATTTAGGTGTTTTGGATTGAATCTTCATAATTTGAAGTCAGGATTCTACTATTAAATTATTTCCAATTAGTAATGAATCACCCTGTATAAATTGTTTTGATATTATAGGTATATGTAGATCAAATGGATTCAGACATTGTAGCAGTAACAAGACATTGTCCGGTGACGCATCAAAGCTACATCTTAGTGGCTTTTACAGCTTTCGGACATCCCGGTGAAGATGCGGGAAATTATCAAAGAGGAATTAAACCTCTACGGTTTGAAGGTGTACTCGAAGAAATTGTCATCGAAGCCACTCTCAGTCATATTAATCATAAGTATGTTCGTACAATTTTTTCTGTTTATTTTTATAATATTGTTTTTAATTGTTTTAGATCTGGTGGTTCCAAATTCGCCAAATGGGGAAAGTTTGCGAAAGATTCTAAATGGATACATGGTTTGTCGGAATATCAAATATCCACTAAGCAACACATCCAAGTTTCTGAATCAGAAGTTTTCGACAAAGTTGATTCGGGATCTACAAATGTTACACAATTGAATTTTAAAAATTTCAAACCGGGTTCTATTGTTATTGTGAGGTATAAATAATTTCGCATAATTTTTTTTTGAACAGAAATTTGATTTGCTATTTTTTAGAACTTCATTGCCTGGAAATATGAATACAGCTGTCCAAGCTGTTAGAAGCTTGATAAAGTCTGTATCAGCCGGCGAAGAAATTGAGTTGTTGAAAATAATTGACAAAATGACGTTGGCTGATATGAATAGAACGTTATACAGGTGCGGTCAAGAAGAAAGAGATGAAGGATTTGGTTTTGACACATATAACATCCCCAATTTCAGTCCCACCGTGTATTCTGGGCTACAAGGTAATTTTTTTTTTAAACTTAATTTTTGTGGTACGAAATTTTTATTTATTTGTAGGTTTTATGTCCTTGTTAGCAAATATTAGACCGAATAACGATCTCGGGCATCCGATGTGTGCAAACTTGAGAGATGGAAACTGGATGTTAGGTACTTGAATAAAAATTATATTATAAAAAGTGAAATTACTCTATATCTAATTTCAGATTACATTTGGAAAAGACTAAAACTTGACGAAGGTACCAAAGAACTCGGAGAATGGCTCGAAAGAAATACAAAATCATTTACGAACATTCCAAGATATTTAGTACCTTGTTATTTTGATTTGATCGTCACTAATGTATATTTGGTTCTTTTAGACAAGGCGCACAAGTTAATGTCCAAGTCAGTACCCCACTACGTTATCATATATTTATTTATTTATTTCACTTGACACTGTCATCTGGTGTAGCATAGAATGCCGACAAAAAAACGACACTATGTCATTATAACTGACATTTTATTAGCCTAGTTTACACCCATAAACGTTTAGTACGGTCCGATAGGACTAAGTGGGTGGGGATAGTACGGTAGCACCAATGCTTGGTTCTAGTTCGTTTACACCGTTTTGCAACGCGCGAACTAAATGTGTGCGCCTGCAGTTCGTCAAATGTCAAAGCTGTCAAATTAAATTTCATAACATAACCAAAAAATCAAATCCTCATAACAAACAAACAAAAATTGAAAATTCAGGAAAGGCTTTACTCTTTTTTGCCAAATAAATATAATTTAATACTGGTAAGTCTTGAGTCTTGTTCCGGTTGAGTTTACACCAATTGACCTCGAACCAAATCCGGACCAAATTTAGTTCGGTATCTCTGCTGGCGCGTACCGAACCAAGAGCGGACCAGCTTAGTCCGCAAGCGTTTACACCGTTCGAACTAAATATTTGGTTCTGATATAGTACGAATTTGGTGCTTGGTCCGCGTACCAAGTTGTCGGTGTAAACTAGACTATTGTTTCTAGTAGGGCTGCGTTCGAGAAGCTGGTTGTTGGTATGAAAATTGATTTAAGGAGTGGGGGTAAAAACTCACTTCGGTGTGCTAAACTCGCTCTAGGTTTTCGAACGGTGATGGAGTGTTTTGTTTCAAGGTTATGTTTGTTCGGTTGTTGACAACTTGACAAATCAAATTGAAAATTCATCTATTCAAATCTTTGCCTGAATAAGTGAATAAGTTTCAGGAAACTAGAATATTCACTTATAAAGGAACATAGGAGCGAGTTGCTTAACAAGTTTGTCCAAAATTACAACCAATTGCCATTTTCTACCAGAATAAGTCTACCTTTTTCCAATGTAACGTTCCATACTTTTCCTTTTTTAGAATCTATTTAATTATTTATAATTAATAATTGACATCTAAAAGTTCATATCGGCAGAATAAATTCAAATGCTCAAGCTGTCATATGTGACTTTTTTGTCAGCTTGAATTTTACCCTAGTCGGGACTAGAGTTTTTGTTGCGCGCACCAGTATGTGACAACCATCTTTTCGAATGCTACAGCACCGTACCATTTTTGTATACACTCCGACTTTTCCAACGGCCACTGTGTGATTTTTATACGACACACCAAGTTTTCGAACGCACCCTAGCTCTGTGACAAATAGACAACCCACGTCACTTGTCAATTTTGCAATTGGCGGATTAGAATTCAATGAGCCTTCTGGCGGAAAAAATTGTAACTGTCGCAACGAGTAAATTAATTCGTTTTGCATTGTTTTTGTATTATAGTCAACGTAATTACCGTAAATTCGTACTTTATTTGTTCAATTTTGTGTCAGTGACAATAAGACTGTGTTTTTCTATTTAACTCAACTGTCATCATTTCTGAGGTAATATTCTTATATAATCAGATATATTATGGAAGAGGTTATCTCATTCTATTTTTGTTTTCATTGCAGATCAAAGAGAAAATAAGTCGGTATTAAAGATTTAAAATATTACTCAATACAAACGTACCTTCCTTGCAACTTTTGTAGATATGACTATATCAAAAATAAAATAAAAACACGAAATCAGACCTAAAACTAAATAGTTAATTGAACTCTTGTTGTACTTTTCACAAATATCAACCATACCTTTTACTCAAAAAATAAAAATATTCGGAGTCAAAATTTAGTTAAACAACACAAAATACTAAAGCACAATCATAGACAAAACATAAGTTCCACAAAAAACACACTGAAAATAACTAAAACAGCAAAATAAAACCACTTAAATATCAAAGAGCTTATACGGCAGCTGTTTTGTTTTACTCGTTGCTAAGATGACATTGACATTTCAGAGCGCCATCTATCGAATTCTACTTTTCCCAATAGCGAAGGTCATTAATGTCAAACAACATAGCTTATTCTTCTTCTTTTTTGTTTCTATGGGCTTAACTCGAGTTATCTACCCAGTACTATTTATTACTTCTAAATAACTAAAAAGAAGCTGCACTTTCGTGCATCTGCCTCTGAGACACCACTTCTTCCTTTATATAAAATAAAATTATATTAACACAAAATCACTTATTCTATACAGCGAAATATCAAAAGGTGTCACTTCTATCTAATTGAGGTATTCTGTGATTGTAAAATACTTCCCCATAATGGGTACTTTGGTCCATGGTGTCAACCCTAAAATTTTGGAAACTACCACTGAGGACGCCTTTATAATATATGGGGATACATGTTTGAACGGACTGAAAAACTACTAAATATAAGTAGGAATCTGCTAATTATTATTACAGGTTATCTAACAGGTCATGCCCCGGTAAAAATGCATCTGCATAAAATGGGGCTGTATAACGTAACCCACATTTTATCTGTCTGAGGCATTGGGCTCGAGAAAAAAACTATTTTTGGGGAGGTCAGTGTGTCACCTGAATTATATGGCACACATCCAATGGATGAGGATAACTGGGTGTGGTGCTGTAGTGCTTCTGGTTTGGGACGGCTTCAAAAAAAAATACTGAAGAAGGAAAATTTCAGATCGAACTTGCCATAATATCAATATTATGTCGGATTGACTAGAATTTGTGTTGGAGCTCCTGATTTCACGTCATTAATGTCAATTTATCATGTAGATTTCGCCATATATCATATAGTTTATTTACGATGACGATGACGTTGCAAAAAAAAACATTGTGATGTTTAATATTAATAATAATGAATACAAATAGCTGATACTATTACTTACGTCTCTTACAGCAGTAAGCGGGCTCCCATTTCGGAATTCTCGTTCAAAATAACTTAACACAGATATTACCATCTCTTGACATTTACTGTTCAGTTGCTTCGGCATTTTATTAACTACATACTGTTTTTTTTTATCTTGAAGAAACAATTAATTTAAAAGCACCAACAAAACTTATAAATATAAATGATCGAATGTCAATAAACGTCAAAACAAACTGGGGAATTTCACCAGTTGATCTGACAACGTCTATAAGTTTATCCAACCCGTTTGCCATGGCTGTTGAGGATAAATTGTATTTACAGTTGGTAAATTAATATTTATTCTGTTAAGCAGGAAAGTAACTAAAAATGACATCATCGTCTTTTTATCGTAAAAAATCCTTTATCTTTGATTGCGTTATCTTACATTGACATTATTGAAGTAAAATCAGGAGCACCAACACAGATTTAAAAATAAATATAAAATTTTTTTGAGTTGGTAACTTGAACTAAAGTCTTTTTGGATTGAACCATACATTTTTCTTTTAGTTTTGTTAAAAATGGATCAACTTTCGCTAGAGGGTTAGCTCTAGGGTCAATACAATTTGGTGCTTATATCAAATCAGCAGACTTGCCGACGTTATCTCCAAATTTGGCATCTCCAAAACCACCGACTAGAAAAAATGGCAACGAAACTGTACAGGCTTGTGTAACTTTATCTGCCGGTAAGTTCATATTATGTTTGACAGTTTGTCAAAATTCATCACTATTTTTTTGATAATATTAAGGATTAGGTAAAGTACTTTGAAAAGATTCAGCGTTTCTGCTTCATATCCAGACTCATCATCAGGGAATCGATATTTATATTGGTTTTTTTATTAGGCTTACCTCACTTTTCTGTTGGTTACATGAGGAATTGGGGAAGAGATACGTTCATTGCTCTAAGAGGACTCTTTATTTTAACTGGTCGTTATCAAGAAGCCAGAGAACATATTCTAGGTTACGCAGCTTGTATGAGACACGGATTGATACCTAATCTATTAGACGGTGGTAGAAACTCGAGGTATTCTATTTAGAATTGTAATTATTAAATATAAAATAACTCAATAATTATTTTTGAAGGTTCAACTGTCGTGATGCTATCTGGTGGTGGTTGTATTGTATTAAAGAATACGTAAATGAAGCTCCGGACGGTGTAAAAATCCTTTCAGATAAAGTTTCTCGAATATTCCCCACGGACGATGCTGAGAATCAACCTCCAGGAGCTGTGGATCAACCATTACACGATGTGATTCAAGAAGGTTTGAAAGTTCATTTTCAAGGATTGGCGTTTAGAGAAAGAAACGCTGGTAGACAAATCGACGAACATATGACCGATCAAGGATTTAATAATCAAATCGGAGTTCATCCGGAAACTGGTAATATTTTTAACACGTTGACTAACCATATCACATTTGTTACCTATGGATTATTTAAATTTCTAGGTTTTGTATTCGGCGGTAATAAGTGGAATTGTGGAACTTGGATGGACAAAATGGGATCTTCCGACAAAGCTGGTAACCGCGGCAAACCTGCTACACCTAGAGACGGATCAGCTGTCGAATTAATCGGTCTTTCCAAATGTGTACTTTCTTGGTTGGCTAAATTAAATGTAGAAGACAAATATCCTTACAAAGGCGTACAAAGAGTCCACAAGAACGGCACCATAACAAATTGGACGTTCAAAGATTGGGCTAATAAAATACAAAATAATTTCGAAAAATACTTTTGGGTGAATTCCAAACCTACAGACGGAGAAATACGACCGGATTTAGTAAATAAACGGGGTATCTATAAAGATTCCTACGGATCCAGTGCTGAATATACCGATTTCCAACTTAGATGTAACTTCCCTATTGCTATGGTAGCTGTAAGTACAAAACAATTTAATTTTTTTACGATCACTATCGAAATAAGTCGTCTTTTGTGCCTTGAAAAGCAACTGGAAAGTTGATGTTTTCCGCGAGCTGTCATAATTTGACATTATTGGCGCTCCAAAGCAGAAAATAACTTTGGCGCACGCCTAATTTTATTTATCGATAAAAGAGAGCTGGTAGTACATAATTTTTATATAAACTGTAAAATAAAGAAATATTTTAGTAGATTTTCTAATATGTTAAATCATCCAACAGTATTTTCCGTAATAATTTAATGAGAAATAGGGAAATCAAAAAAATATCTGACATTAATGTAATAAGTGTTGCCTACGTACAGCCGGCGTCATATAAAACTGGTACAATTATTATAATCCAAAATAGTGTTTTTGTAGCTGTGTAAATTGATCTTT
>CAJUYI010000402.1:75254-99359 GCA_910591695.1 Galerucella pusilla
CAATGAGGGATCAATGCAAGTCTACAAATTGAATCATCATTGGCCACAGGACATGGCGAAAGTTGTAACCAAATGTTACATTATTGTGAACAAAATGTAAAATGTAAGGTTATCATAAGTAATTCATGTGAAATTGGATGATATAAATATGTACAAAAAAGCTACTATTTGTTTAAATTATTATCTATTCACGTTTGAGCACGAACTAGAAGTCAACAGAAGTTTTGATATCGAGAAATACCATAATAATGTACTGTAATGTGAGTAAAAGTTGATGTAGAAATATTTACAATAATAAAATTTTACTAGAAAATTTATATTATTAACAAGAAAAAACAAGCATAGATTTTTTTATCAAACTGAATAAATAATAAAAATAGCACTTAACTTAGTTGGAATATACCTAATACTTAGTTTAAAATAAAACAACAAAGGTAAAAAATATGTACCTAATGAAGATTGAGGTTATAATATTTTCATATCAACACAAAACTGTCGTTGTCAGTTGTATCAAAAAAGCTGTGTGAAACGGGCGGCAATTTAACCAATCACTAGGCCAACTTAAATTCAAATCGTTCCTCTTAGTTTAAAAACAAGGTATAGATGGATTTTATGAACTATACGTCAAACATGTATTGTGCGACCACTCTACCAGCGGTGTTGCCAAATGTAATCAAATTTAAGTAATTTCCTAGACATGTTGTTATTACTGATTTGTTTAACGCGACTTTTTCCTTATCCTAACAAATAAATTATTTACTTTGCTCTCAATTTCTTTTAATTCCTATTTTAAGAAGTTATACACTGCAAGAGCGCTGACTGGAACTCGCAAAATGTCTAGTTTTCCGAAAAAATAATACAAAATACAAAAAGTTTGTGTTCTTAACCGTAACCTTTTTTTATTGCACATAATTTAACCCTGTTTTTAAAATAAATTATATTTTAAGAATAAATGTGGAGCTACTATACAAAAATACAAACATTGTTGAAAGTTTTAAACTATTTTCTAAAAGTTGGATTTGATGGGGGCGAAGCATATGAATAAAACTTATGCGTTACAGACAAAGAAAGTTTTATACATTGTTAGTGCATTAATTGCATACTAATTTATTATAATCACGATGTGCTTTTTCATAATAAATTGGCAATCACACTATGTACCTAAATAAAAAGATCTACTATATAATAGACGCTATTTAATCTTGCATAAAATATTATTTTTAGCAGTTTAAAAGTAACTGTCACGGAAAGTATGACAGTAGAAACACTGAATGTTTAAGAGCACGTGACTTGATTAATCATACATAATTTATATGGGCTACCTTCTTCCACCAATAGAAAAACCAAGAAACAATATGCAATAGAAATAATCTTCTACACAACAAGTAACTGCAAGACATACATAAGATCTTCTTCAATTTGGAAGTGAATTATAGCACAGAGTACACCATCTAACAAGAGGCGAAAGAAAGTAGTTTTCGTGATCGCACATGCGCGAATTGATTAGTTTATCTGTCAATGTCAAGTCGTCACTTCCATTCATTCCCCTTAGTTCACCGTGTATTATTTTAAGGTTAAGTTAAAAATGAACTACTTCTCATTAGACACTTGAGTTGAATAATAAAAGGTGTTCTCATATTTGTAGTTGAAAAAAATATTCTATAGTCCTACTTAAGAGGGATGTTCATCAACACTACTATTTTTTTAGTCTAGTTATGGTTTTACTTCGAAACAGTACTCGTGTAACTTTTCTCAGTGTATGAGGTAGTTTATGTTTCAATGCTTTGACGTATTTTCGCTCAATATCGGGTAAGTCCGACTTCAAAGGAACCGACAAAGCTTTCGTCTCTTGTTAGATGGTGTACTTTGTGGTTATAGTAACAATATACATGACATTTGACGCGGCGTGCTTGTTTTTGATGCGATATGGGACGAGAGCTTATTTACCCGACTCATACCAACGTTGTCAAATTTAGTAGTAACATAACAATATTGAAGTAAATATTTAAATATCAGAAAAAAAGAAATAGAAAACTAAAAAAAAAAACAAGAAAACCCAGACCCAAACCCGGTTGATTAAAGTGTAACTATGTATAAAAATATCAGATAATAAGAAATAAAAAACTAAAAAAAAACCAGGTCCAAACCGGGTTTCGAACCTAGGACATCTGGGGTTGCTTGGACGCATGCGCACCTCAACTACTAAATATCACGTGGTGGGGAGTGTTATGTTACTACTAAATTTGACAACGTTGGTATGAGTCGGATAAATAAGCTCTCGTCGATATGGGTGACATTTGTCACTCATTTCGCTTCAAATGTCAATAATGCCACGTCAAATGAACAGCTGTCATGGTTCCAAGCGTTTTCAAGCTGCTTAGTATATTTTGATCCTACTGTCATATATTATGACTTAGGTAACGATTCAGCGTTTTTACTGTATTTGGCGAGGAAATGAATGAAATTTGGGTAATACTATTATTTTTTGATAAAATGTTTTAAAAAACAACCTTGCGGTTGAGAATTGAGTTTGAAGGTTTAAAATACGATTATAATATACTATTAATTAAATATCCTTTCCATTTAATGGATTTTCACACATATTAAGTGTATTTGTGTGCATCAACATTTACTAACAACAATATAGGGGTAACAATAAAATATTTTTTAAACATCGTCGAAAATACCTCTCGGTGGTCCTCCCACTCTATTTTTATAAAAACCTTCAATCGGATAATGATCCGAAAATCTCGGATCCAATTCGCTGGAACTTCGTTCGTTAATCCTGGTACTTGCACCGAATCGCGCATCTATATTATCTTCATCGTTCGGGGGGAATCGTGTATCTACGTCTGACGTAAATCTAGTACCGTTATACGAATCTAGACCGTGTGAGTCTTTGAGGACCGAACGACTGGTTTCCAAATCATCCATTTGGCGTACTAAAAATAATTATAAAAAAATAAAAATACTTCTTTATTACTGATCCCAATACTCACTTGCTTCAGTGCTACTTCTAGGCTGTCTAAATCTGCCTGTAGTAGGAAACCTTTCTTGGTAATCTCTCCTTCGGCTAGATGATTCCTCTGCTCTTTGTCTCCTACGTTTTTCTAAAAAATGGAGAAATTTATATTTTCAAGGTCCCTCATTCTGTGCAATAGTTGTCATTTGTGATACTAACACCATTGCTATCAACTTGTACCAATTGTTTTATAACCTCACTTTATGCCATAGTTTGATTTTAGTTTAAACGTTTCCTCAATTCTCATAATTGAGATGTTTTGAAGTAGTTCATCATCAAACTAGTTCCATTTTTTAACGCCAGGTAGATTAGCGCTTATATTGAACCCGTTACAACATTAATTCTATTGTAATAATAGATATACATACCTCTCTTTATTAATTCTCTTCCCTCTTCTACCAAGTCGGTAGTCATTTCGTCATCACCAATGAATTGATGAAAGCCTACCATCGAAAGGAATCTGGATCCTAAACTAAAGTAAGTTGCTAAGCAAAATACGAGTATAGCCATAGGAAAGTAGATATTAAAACCATGGGATATGATGCCAATAACATCCATATGACCCATAATCTGTGAATTAAATACACAAGTTGTGGTTTATATGAAGCTTTTATTACAAATTAAGTTAAAAAAGATAATTATGTAAAACTTGCCTGTGTATAAGATGTCTCCATAACCTGACTTTTAATCACATGACTGTCCATGTGGATTAGACCGAGAAAGTTTAGGCAAAGTGGTGGGGTGAGTCGACTTAGCATCATACCGGAGAATATTAAACTGTATTCATTGGTTTGGTGATGCGGGGCAAGATAGTACAAATTGAGAACTTTAATTTTGAGTACAGTAGAGAAAGCACAGTAGCATAAGTACAGTATTATTATAGTTGACAGAATCTGAAAAAGGAAACAATAGTTATTTGTATTTTTATATGTATGGTAGTTACACTTACCTCAATTGTAAAATAATCGTAATTACTTTTAGCAACATTTACTATAACTGCAAATATCGAAAGTGGAGGGGAAACATTAAAAAAAGTCACTTCAGACCATACAACACATATGGAAAATAAGCCAGCTGAAATAGCCAAAATCTTCTGTGTATAACAATATAATAAACACTTCCAATACCATTCTATTGTTGATGTGTAAATATATCTTCTGAACCAATTTTGACGTTTTTCAAATGTTCTCTTAAATGCTCTATCTCGAGATATTTGGTTTTTTAATGTATCTTCTAATTCGAAAATTTTTTCTACTATCAAGTTCCACTGGGTTTCAGTACGTTGTAAAACTTGTAGAGATTTTATAGTCTATAATAAGAAAAAAACAGAAACTCACATATTAATCACATATTTAAATTTTGTTTAAAAAAATTAAGATGAATTGTTGTTTTAAAACCAGTGCAACAAACATAAAATACACACAAAACTCACTTGTTTATGTAGTCGTATAAGAGCTTTTTCACTTGGAACATCTGTAGGAGTATCATCCGGCAACTGTCTTCTCTTCATTCTATCTTGTAATTCTGCAGGAACTTTTTGTAATATTGTTTCTAAATAAATGTAAAATGGATGACCAGGTCTAACAGCTAAAGATACTGCTTGCAAAGACTACAAAAATAAATCATTGAATCTAATTACTTATATAATTGAAAAACTAACCTCTAAAACATCATCTACAGTTTCTTCTGCCTCACATCTGTCAGAGCTTAATTTAGCTGCCTTAAAATATGATTCTGTTAGGGTCAAACTGTGATTAGACTTATTCCAAAGTCTTCTAGGTACTTCTACTAAAGCATATCCTAATAATAGTACAAGTAAAAACAGACCCCAAGTATTGCTCGCAGATGATGCTATCGCTTTTAATTTAGACCTAAAAAATAGTTCAAAATTTAATTTATGTTCAGAAAGTTCATATGGAATAAAAGCTCACCAGTCTAAGTCAATGCCAGGTTTAAGTGCTAAATAAACTAACAAGACCCCACAAATTAACAGATAGGATCCATAGTATATTGCATTGTCTATTAATGCTGATTTTAGTTTTCCCTTGACTGAAAAATCTCCAGCTTTAATATAAGATTGCATCATTGGCATTATAAGCCTAAAAATGAATGTTCAATTATTGTAACAAGCAATTTAAAAGTTCTAGTAAAATCTACCATGTTAAAAACTGTGTGCTCCAATAAACGGTCCGCCATAAGTTAGTAAAAACTCTTTCAGGCAAATTAGTCCATGGTGGTTCACAAGTACTGATAGAGCCATTATTTACTATTACACTTAAATTTTGGGTTTCTGTGATATTATCAATTCTTTCTTCTTTACATTGCCGATACACTGTCTAAAAGAAAATATAAGTAAAGCAAGTACTAAGTATGGCAATTATCAACTTACAGATATTACATCCAATGGTAAAGCAAAAATAATCAAGAAGCTACAATACCAAGCTAGTAAAACAACTAAAGTTACGAATATGCGATGTCTGAACCAATTTCCGTAACGATATAATACAGTAGACGCCAATAAAAATGACAATATTATTGTAGAAACTAGTGGAGAGTAGCTCATGATGAAAGTAAATATATTGCTATTAAATCAATTTATTCCTTTTCGTTTTCTTCTTGAACTTTTTGTGCTGCTTGTTGCATTTTCTCTAATTTTTCCAGAGTAAAACTTTTAAGAGGTATTAATCTAGGTTTGCAAAACACAAGTGCAGGAATATCTTCTATTATCACTTGTCCATGTTTCTTTAGCACTGGTTTTAATTGAACTGGTTCTGAAGACATACTGATAATGTCTACAAGTCGTAGAAATAAATTTTATTCATTTTCTTATTTTAAAATATTATTTCTGAAAATCACTAATGTTCAATACACATATGCAGAATAACAACATCAACGATTTGTGTGATTTGTCTCCTCTTCTCTCCTGTGCTTCTCTCCTCTCTCCCTTCACATGACCGACATGACAATTGACATTACCGATTACCAAATTTTGACTATTGACAGCTTTGACATTTCTCAATCATCTTTAAATTTTTTCAAAGTCCCATTTCTGTAGTGGGTATTTTGTCATAGATCCTTTTATTAATATTTATGAATTTATCCATGCATAGATCCGACCCCTTTGAGTTATAAAAAAATAACCGGTTTTATTTATGACTACTCGCGAAGAACATTCTGTTAATATGACTGTTGACATGTGCAAGGTACAAAAGTGACATTGACAGAAAGTAGGAGGCAAGAAAAAAAAAATATCTAATTTATTTTTATCAGGAATTATGAATTTGTAAAAAAAACATGAGTGAATTGTTTAAATCCGCATTTGAATATTTCAGCAGTCCTGCTAATGGACAAAACGAGAATAGTTTCGTTGGGCAGACAATTGAAATTTCTAATGTACAACTTAAAATAAAAAAAGTGATCGCTGAAGGTACTTTTAACTATTGATTTTTGAATATTTTTCACAAATTACAATTATTTTAGGTGGTTTTGCTGTTGTATTTGTAGCTCAAGATGTTACAAGTGGGAAAGATTATGCTTTAAAGGTAGTACCTTTAATATCTATCTCTAAAATCCTTTGTATGCATTTTTATTGTTCCAGAGGTTATTAGCAGCTGACGAGGAAAGTAAAAATAACATAATTAAAGAAATAAACATTTTGAAGAAAATATCGGGCCATTCATATATAATTCAGTATCTTTCTGCCTCTTTTATTGATAAATCTCAAACACAACATGGACAATTTGAATTTTTGCTAGTGACTGAATTATGCCCTGGTATGTTAATTATACTTGAAATCAATTTAATATAACAGTTATTTAAATTCTAGGAGGTTCATTAGTAGATGTTTTAAAATCACGTACTACTGCTTTTGATGTTGAAACAATAACCAAAATATTTTATCAAACATGTAAAGCTGTTGCACATCTTCATTCTCAAAATCCTCCTATTATACATAGAGATTTAAAAATAGAAAATCTGTTAATAAGTGCAGAAAGTACTATTAAATTATGTGATTTTGGATCTGCTACCACAGACGTATTTAGACCAGATATATCATGGTCAGCCAATCAACATACCAGCCTTGAAGAACATGTAATATTTATTTTTTTAATTATTTCAAAAATTAAAGTTTAAACAACTTTTAGATGGCCAAATTTACTACCCCAATGTACAGAGCTCCAGAAATGGTTGATACATGGAGTAACTACTTTGTGGGTACTCCTGTTGATGTATGGGCATTGGGATGTATTTTGTACACACTCTGTTTCATGAGACATCCTTTTGAAGATAGTGCAAAACTTAGAATAATTAATGCCAATTACATAATTCCGCCAGATCCAACATTCTCATGTTTTCATGAAATTATTAGTAAGTATAAGTAGTATGTATTTTGTATGACAAAGATTTCAATTTACTTCTATTTTAGGAGGTTGTCTGCAATCTAATCCCGAAAATAGGATATCAATAACAGGTGTACTTGAAATGCTTGCAGCCCTATCCGAATCTAATGAATATGACCTTAAAGCACCTTTAATTGTATCTGTACCACAGCACAAAGTTCCAGAAACTCAATCTAATTTTTTCGATCTCCCTCCTAATAATACTTCAAAAGTTCCTCCATCAAGACCTACTCCTCCAGTGGTTGAAACAGCAAAACCTCAACAAGTGAGTAGATTTACCCATCTGACACTACAAAGCTTTTAAAGAAAACATGCTTAAGGTTTATATGAAATGTAATTAAATTGGAACCGGAAATTCAAGTTGATAATTTTAATTTGGAATTTCCTGTTTGAAAAGGCATTATCATTTTTTAAATTATTTTGATAACAAAGTAAGGTGTTTAAACTACTCTTTACTCTTTATAATGTTATCAAAGGTAATTTTAAATAATTATCTATGTAATTAGAAGTTGTAATGAAGTTTATAATTTTTTTAGGCTCCTCCTAGACCTACTCCTCCTCCTCAACGACATGCACCACCACAGCCGCAAAGACCTGCTGAAAAACAGGCAGGATTGTTTTCCTCTCTTAAAGGAGGAGCTGGGAGCTTCCTGAAAAATCTCAAGGACACAAGTAGTAAAGTAATGGCTACAGTTCAACAGTAAGAGTATTTAGTATTTAATTTTTATTCATTAATCATGTAAACTTGTTATTTAGTTATTTTAAATTATTCTGATATTATTAGGAGTATGGGAAGAACAGATCTGGACATCCATTATATAAGCTCTAGAATAATAGTAATGCCCTATCCATCCGAAGGATTTGAATCAACTTACAAAACTAACCACATTGAAGACGTTAGACTTTACTTAGATTCCAGACATCCAAATTTCAAATATTCCGTATACAATTTAACAAATAAACCGTACCATTCAAAATTCGGACAAGCCAGGATAGTAGATTGTTCGTTTGCATATCCCGATACTTTTAGAGCACCTTTGCTAAATTCCATGTACCAATTATGCGAAGATATTTATCAGTACTTAGCTGGAGATAGCAGGAATGTTGTAGTTATCCATTGTACAGTAAGTAGAATTTATAAGTAAACGTAAACTCAGTGTATTGGTTTCTATTTTAATTTAAGGATGGAAAAGCAACTTCAGCAACACTTGTTTGTGCGTTACTTATTTATGCAGGCTTATTTCGTGTGCCCGAAGATGCTCTTCAAATGTTCGCAGTTAAACGATGTCCTCCGAATATGAGACCGTCCGAACTACGATTTCTTTACTATTTAGCGGACATTGTCAAAGAACCGCCACTCTATCCGCATTATAATCCCGTTACATTAGTTTCCTTACAAATGCAGCCAGTTCCATTATTTACCAAAATTAGGTAACAATTTTAAAGTTTATAAGATTCAGCGTTTTGACTGTAGTAGTCGATTTTAATATTAACTTTTATTTCAGAGATGGTTGCAGGCCTTATATAGAAGTTTATAGTGAGAATAGATGTATTTTATCTACTTTGCAAGATTATGAAAGAATGAGGCTGTTTAATATAGCAGAAGGGAAGGTATGTTATCGGTTATTTTGCTCGTGCGCAATAGTAAAAAAATATCTAAAATTGCCAAGTGTATTTGTATTATGTTTATTTCGTTGAATAAAAGGAAAAATATGAAAAACTATTTGAAATGTATTAAAACTATGCACAAATAATTTTAATTAATATATTTTAATACTTAATTATATTTTGGCTTTCAAAACGTACTATAAACATCTTTGAATGTGTTAACTTGTCAACGCCGATTTTAACGTCAATAGAGGAGTTCAGTCTAAGGTCAGTGTGGCCAATAAAAGTGGTTTTTTCTGACAAGAATGACAGTTAAGGTCTACCCTTCAAAACATACGATTTTTGCATGTTTTTTATCATTGCGAACATCTATATTGCTTTATTAAAATAATGAATACTCCCCTGACGCGTAAATCTTGAAATTTAAAATAACTTTTTAGCTGAATACTTAACATATCGGTGGCCAATAATTCTAGGAACTCTTGGCATGTCACCATTTCATTTCTGTTATTCTGACTAGCGTCTAAGAGTTCAGGTAACATCGATCAAGAAGATGAACGAAAGTTAGTAGTTGAGGTGCGCATGGAATATAAGCGCAAAGAATGTGATAGTGGCTTTAGTGCACTATCAAGTTTAAGAAGACGTTAGAAAATTTCATGTTGAAAATCTGATGGATTTGGCCCCTCTTCGCTATAAAAAAACATCAAAGTGTAACTATGTATAAAAATATCAGAAAATAAGAAATAAAAAACTAAAAAAAAAAAAACAAGAAAACCCAGGCCCAAACCCGGTTGATCAAAGTAACTATGTATAAGAAAATAAGAAATAAAAAACATGAAAACCCAGGTCCTAACTCCTAACTTTCGTTCATCTTTGTGACCGATGTTACCTGAACTCCTAGACGCTAGTGTTATTCTGTCACTAGTTATGTCAAATGTCAGTTATAATTAGTTTTGTTGATATTCGTTTAATTGTTATTTTTTCTCTTATTTTTTGGGAATCAAACCACAATATTATTGATTGTCTAGTTGTCATATTTTTTTCGTTGTGTCAGATAGGGACCAAAAATTATTTTATTACTAGTTAATCTTGACAACGGTAGCTGGAACGCTACCGAAACGTCAAAATAAAAAATAAAAAACATTATTGTGGTTTGATTCCCAAAAAATAATAAGTAATGCCACAAGGAACTTACAGAAGATAGTCGTTTAATTGTGTATGTCCATTTTCGATTAGATTTTTGTAGCATTTCTAGTTAGTTGTATCTCTATTCTTCTTGTTACTTTTTCCACTAACATCTGGCATAACTAGTTCCTAGAATTATTGGATACCGATATATTGAGTATTCAGCTAAAAAGTCATTCTAAATTTCAAGATATACGCTTCGGGGGTGTATTCATAATTTTAATAAAGTAATATAGATGTTCGCAATGATAAAAAAACATGCAAAAATCGTATGTTTTGAAGGGTAACTTTAACTATCATTCTTGTCAGAAAAAATCACTTTTTGTTGCCCACACTGACCTTAGACTGAACTCCTCTATTTTGCCTGATGTATGCTGTCAAAATATAATTCCAATTTCATTATTTGGAGTTTGATGCTTGATCATTTCGATATTTTATTATATTTTTTATATTATCCATAATTATTAATGTCATGGATTAATGTATACAAATAAAATTGAACAAACAGAAAATTTGAGGTTAGTTACACCAAACAAAATAACGTTTAACGTGTAACGTCGTTCACAGGTTATGGCTTCAAAAACTAAAATAATTAAAAATGTCATCCGCTATTTTAGAAAGACTGCGCTTGCTCAGTTTATCGTTTAGCGTGTAACGTATGTCAAATTTTATGTGGCTTAAAATCTCTATTAATTCGATTTCCACAAAACATTAATTATTAGGATATTTTCTTGTAGTGTCTTCTTCCTATAAATGCCACAGTATGTGGTGACGTTTGTGTGATAGTTTATCATGCCAGAAATATATTGGGTGGAGTTATGACACAGGGTAAAGCTACTGGTATAAAAATATTTCAAATTCAGTTACATACAGGTTATATTCCTGAAGAGGATACATGTTTGAGATTTACAAAGTAAGTTAGTAATTTCTAAATTGATTAATTGAAATTTTATTTTGAAAAACTTCAACAAACCTTCATTGTATAAGTATTAATTAATTTCTTTCAATGACGTTAGGTCTGACTTGGACGATTTAGCAGAAGGTCCGGATCATTTTCAAGATAGATTTATGGTAGCTCTAAATGTGTTTGTAACTGATACCGAACGAAAACCTTCCCAGCCAGCTCCATGGCAGACTGATCAAACAAAACGAGTCACCGATACAATGTTTACATCACAAATTGAGAAAGATGAAACTGTAGATAATTTCGGTAAGTTTATGACAACATAATTTAAACTGTGTGTTAACAAAAATAGTGATATTTTTTAGTAAGTACACCGGCTCCAGCTAAAAAACCAGAAATACCTCAAAAGAGACCACCAGAGAGACCGACTAGACCACCTCCTCCACCTACAACTATTTTACAGGACGATGAAGATTCTACTTCTGATTTAGACCAACCTGTGAGTGTTTTGTGTTTTTATTTTTTGATATATTTATATTTTATGTTCATATTTTTAATAAGCCCTTAGTGACTTTATTACTCTCAGTGGTGACATATGACCTTCTAACTAAAATGTATTTTTAGGCTCCACAACCTAAGCTCGTCGATTCGGAGCCCTTAATAGAAGCAGTTGATCTTTTGAATCTAAACTCGTCGTCTTCAAATAATAATGCAGCAAATCAAATATCTCAATCACCAAGTACCAACTTTGATTTATTAAGTCAATTTGGTGGTGAAAGCGAAAACGAAAATTTCACTCTTTTTAATTCAGCACCTGCTAACAATAATAAACCCGACGTTAATGGTGAGTCCGCCAACATGTTCGATCCTTTTGCTTCTTTAGATGGCGGCGGTGATGGTAATAATTTATTAGAAGGGTGGAGTAATTTTACATCTTCAACTTCCTTGCCGCAGAATAACGTCAAAGAATCGAAATCTAGCGATCCTTTCGCTGACTTGGGTAAGACAAAATTCTTATATACTGTGATGATCTGAAAGCAGGTGAATCCAATTTAAGGCGAAGAATCTATAATTAAAGAAAATAACCATGTAATAAATCAATTCACCCTGAATAGGAATAATTTTGAAAGAAATCAATTTAAATTTATAAAGAGAACAATTTAAAACAAATAAATAATAAACATAAAATATCTTTATAAACCTTAAATAAATAATCTTATAATTCATACATGTTAGGTAGAATGTAATAGATAGTATAGTTAAATTAGATCTATGTAACGATTAATCGCGAAATGAATCAACCGATTAAAAGAAAGTGTAGTTAATAAGGAACATTGATATAATGAACATGTGAAAGGACCTTTATATCCATAGAAGTCAATTAAAAATGACACTAAGACAATTAGATCACAGGGAAAGTCGCCTGTGAGAGAATAAACAAGAAAAACATTGAATGTTGTTGATCACAAAACAGTCTAACCTATAGAAGTGAAAGTCCAATAGGATTACCTAGAATGAAAAAATGAGGTGTCAAACCCATCCACCTGCAGCGCTAGTTGCAATTGAGTTATCGAAATAGGCAAGGTAGCTGAGGCCGAAAAATAGACTGAGGGAAGAAGAATTTCAGCGATCGCAGTGAATGGGTTCAGAACTATTTCATAACGCTTTTTTAAATGGAAGTTTGTTTTTGAATGACCAATTCCGGATTTCACTGACCATTTCCTAAAGTCAGGTAATACCTAAAACGAATTTAGGAATTCCTAAATGCAATTATATTTTACCACGCGCTAAATAATACCTGAGAGTGATAATATTACATATTTCCTATCACTTTTTGATCAATCCTGAAAGGATTGTAGGAACAGCTTCGCGAGTAAGGCCCCTTTTTGTCCCAATAATATATTGAGGTTCAAAATATCTGTTGCAAACTCTGTAGGATTTATAAATCTGTTCAGCGCTTAATTCCTTTAGTTTTGGATTGCGAATAAAGGCAACCCATTCATTCAACAACAAAGGGTCATGATTGGGAAACCTATGTCATTTTGATGTAATGTCTGTACACCCAGGAACGCAACACTTCACACCAACCATTATAAATATTATGAATTATCACACTTGATAAGACTTACAGTACCTGATTAAAACACAAATAACAGCAGCAAATGGCAAAAGGAAACAATCTATAAAAGACAACGGTGACAACAAATATGACAGCTTTAATGAATTTTAAAATATTTCTTCTTTTCGTGCTAAAGGCCTTAGCTGCCAGGCCTGCTCCGACAACTGAATTGCAACTAGCGCTTCAGGTGGATGGGTTTGAAACCTCATTTTTGTATTCAAGGTCATCCTATGAACTTTCACTTCTATAGGTTAGACTGTTTTGTGGTTGTTGATTTTGGAACAAGAAGGGAGAAGGTGCAGAAATTAAGAAAGAAAAATCAAAAATTGAAAAATATAAAGTAAAGTGCCTCAAAATCATACCAAACTAATAGAAAAACAAAGAGTACTAACCGTGTAAGAGATCTCATCATTTAATTATCTTCTAGAAAGCGGTAAGCTTTGTTTGACCTATATTTAACCTTGACTGGAGATAGCATCCCAGAAATTTCAAAGGATATTGTATGCAGTTTGTTCCTGAGAAAGTTCAGTTTACTTTCTATAATAGTGTGTATGAAATCAGCAATCAATTCCAATTAATTTATATCCCACATAGCAGAGAAGAGGATTTATTAGAATCAAGTTCCTGAAAGTAGATAACCTATAAATTTATTCATCGTAAAAACATTCATTTCGCAATTGCATATTTCTTATATAATAAGTTACTTAAGTTTCTTAATATTAGTAGTTATAAATAAAAAGGAAGCTTACCTTAATAATTCAGATAATCCAAAGCAATTAAACAATTCCTTTTCACGTGATGCCATTCTAAAACAACACATGATAAAGTCTGTGCGCATGTTCAAAGTTTCAAGATTCGAATCATTCTATTTGTATTACGAGGGGAACGTGAATTTTAAGATAATAATAAAGGGTAGGTAATAATAAAATCATTAAATAATAAAAGGATAAGGAAACGGAATATTTAGTTGCTGAGTATAATAAGAGTTTTTAATAAAAAAGGAAAGGTTTATAAAGTAGGGAAATAATTCTTCAAAGTTTTTTTTTTTTTTTTAAATTTATTAAAATACATAAAAATTATATATTAAACGTTTTTCAAAAACTATTAAATCATTTGATCAGACTTTAATTGAGGGAACCGCAACTTGGGAGAGAGAGTCAAAATTGTTTTTTTTTTAACAGCTAGCCGAATTCTTCAAACAAAAATTTAAAGTAACTATACCAATTTTTTTAAAAATAAAGGCGCCCAAAATAAATAATAATAAAATATAACAGAATAATAAAAATCTAAAAATAAGAAATACATCACTCAAATTAAAATATTACAATACATCAGTGCAAACTGAATTTAAGTTGGCAATTTTCTAGACTTTCATTGGTTATAATAGTTTCATACAACACTTTTTAACGTCGATGTCAATTGACATGATGTCAAATGTCAGTTTCATACAACACTTAACGTCGATGTCATCTGTTGACATGATGTCAAATGTCAGTTGTCAGCTGAGAGATGCTTGCCATGTAATAAAATTGTTTTACATGCTAAAACTTTGTGATGTAAACATTAAAGAAAGTGAGCCACGAAATTAGGACTTGATTGTACATTTTTGTTTTGAAGGAAATCTAGGAGGAGGCCTAAACTTTCCAACTAACATTCCGCCATCTACAACGCCAACCAGTGGATCTCAAACGCCGAATACAGTGCCGCCGACAACACCGCAACACGGTATAAACCCGTCAAATTCCAATACCGCAACACCCAAACATCAAGCGAAATCTCCCGTGAGTGGAGCGGATTACAATCGTTCACATTTCGACACTTTGAACAAAAATCAAAATCAGCAAAACGAACCGAAAGTTAAGGTGAAAAGCGACGATGTTTTCGGTGATCTGTTGGGATCGCAGGGATATAGTTTTACTGGTAAGAGGGATAATACTCCGAGAACAATGAATGCCATGAGAAAAGAAGAGATGGCTACTTATATGGATCCGGAAAAAATGAAGGTTACGGAATGGGTGAGTCAACAACTTGACAACTTAGTAGTAGAATAGTAATTTATTTTTTTATCCGACACTATGGGAAAGTTCAATTTTACCAGCTTTAAATTTTATGTTTCCACGCTAGGTGGCGCCCCAATTGACGGATTGAGTAAAAATTGTTGATTTATACTTTGGCAAGTTTATCTGAAGCCGTGAAAGGAATGCAGTCGAAAACATTCGATATTGCCACGTTTAACTATGAAAAAGCTAAAGTGCTAAGTATGTAGTGATAATAATTAGAAAAGGGACTTTTTATTATCAACAATATTAACTATAAGATTGAATGTTAGTTCCTTAATGTGCTTGTTTCCTTGGATTTTTCTATTAACATTATTTTTTTCAATTTATGAATATTAAAAGTTGAACACTCTTCCAAATTTGTTATGGGATTCTTCAAGCTCTGGCAGCGTTGCACCATCCGAATTACATAATTGGTGATTTTATCTAAAGCTGACTTCTTATTGGCAAGCGCGTGCGTGTGTTCTTCCCTCTCACTTCGTCAATTGACTGATATTGATTTATCCAGTGGCGTTGGTATTGTCAGTGACCTTTGATTTTTCAGTTTTACTCGGTAAAATAGATACCGTACGCCATTTGCACGTCTATGACAGATACCGCCATGTTTCCTCGCCTCTTACCGATGCCCCGTAGTTTCAGATAAACTTGCCAAACTATAAGTGATTTCAATCACATCATTCAGAAGAAACAAAAACGAATCGCTTAAAATAAACACCATTAAACGTCAGTATAAAAATAAATTGTTGGTAGTAGCTGTCAATGTCAGTAAATTAAATCATAATTTGTCGTATTTTGATGTTTGTTTGGAGTTATGGAGCCTGAATCAGATGGAATAATGTAATGTGTAAGCGTTGGTGTAAGGTAAATACAATTTTTATATGAAATATTACCAACAATTATTGTGTACGATAAAAATAGTACTGAATTTCTTATTATAAAATAAAATTTCTATAAAAAGAATATTACCAACAATTATTGTGTAGGATTAAAAATTATGTGTAAACCATGGCAGTAAAGTGCTTTCCCAGGCCTCAAGAAGTGGTCCATATCTTCTTTCGGCCTGAAAAATGACACTTTACTGCCTAGCTCAACGAGGTAAAAGAAAAAGGAGGGAAGTTAAGAGTGGTAGTGATTTAACCAACTTTCGACGGAAGTCGCCATATTGAGAAGCCACATTGGTGACATTAGTCATCAATTCTTGTGACAACATAGATAACCTTAATAAACTGACTTAATAAATTGAAAAGACACGTTAAAAAAATAGTGATTTTCAGTATTAGAAAGGTTATTTATGAGTATTAGTATAAATTTAAGTTGATATTGAGTTGTACAATAGTGTTTTAAAATTTTTGAATGTACCAAAATCTGGTATCAATTCTCTAACAACAAAAAGTACCACCTTAAAAAGATGCATATATGAAATTTTTTTGTTTCCCCTAATTGAATAATTTAATGTACGCCTCTGGTTTGTTTACGGAAGTAGGCCATATTCAGAAGCCACTTTGGTCGCTGATTCTTTATACTGTTATGTTCTCTCCTCTCTTTCTTACCTCGTTGACATAGCTATACAATATACTTTTCTCATTTTCAGGTAGAAGGTAAAAAGAATAATATACGTGCTCTTTTGTGTTCAGTGCACACAATTTTATGGGAAGGTGCAAAATGGAAAAAATGCGAAATGCATACGCTCGTTTCACCTGCCGATGTAAAAAAAGCTTATCGGCGCGCTTGCTTGGCGGTCCATCCAGATAAGGTAACGCAACTTGAATTTTTTTACGAGTAAAGTTTCTAGTAAATCTTTTTTTTTCAGCAAACTGGTACGGACAATGAAAATATGGCGAAGCTCATATTTATGGAACTGAATAATGCTTGGAGTGATTTCGAGAACGACGCTGCCCAGCAAAATATGTTCTCTTAACTGATATATATATATATATATTTTATAGATAGGCTGAACGTTTTACTAATTCTTGAACATTCCAGTAACATAATTTATTTAACGGAATTATTTATTTTAGAGATAGCCGCGCATCCGTAACTACTCATAAATAAGTATTTTTTTTAACCATAGCTTTAAACTGAAAAAAGTACTTAGCAGTAATCATGGTGTAATAGAGAAGAAGGTGTGTCACCGCGCACGACCAATCGAAAAAAACTTCCAAAACGCCGCCATATTGAAAAATCAGCCAATCAGAAAATAACGCGCGAAATCAAACGCTTGACACAATCTTTATTTAACAATAAAGAATGTTAAGAGTTCATAATTTATTACAAAAATGAACGATTACAACAAGTAAGATTTGGTTGTGTAGGTTATAGTTATGACAGTCATTCAAAACATTAAACATATGATTGGCAATATGGCGGCGTTTTGGAAGGTGCGCAGAACATGACGAAATATCGTCTTCCGTGGGAGCACATCTTCTTTACTATTACACCATGGCAGTAATCTTATGTCTAATGGATTTTTGTCTTTTTTTTTAAAAGTCCAAATCGCTAAATAGCTAGAAACATCAGTTTTAGCTCGAGTTCAGTAAAAAATAAGCCAATATTTCCTACCCATTATCACGACAGTTTTGTTGCCTCGATACACTTTGTCAATGAAAGTTATTAAAATGTAGGAATACCATTTTTCATAAGGCATAAGTTGATTTTGAGCTCCAGTCATTATTAGAACATAGTCTAAGGCAGTGTGTAATAATATGATCCTTTTATCAATTTTTTGTTTGTTTTATTTTAAGGTAAAGGTGAATCTCACATTCAAATTGCAGCGCCATCTATTTCATAACTAAATAATTAGTGGTATAGTCCAAGAACTACTTTTAAGAACAAATTACTGACAATTAACCTCAACCCTGACGCGCAGTGTATATTTTGCTCTGTGTAAGTCATGGTCAGATACATTCATATGTTAATATAAAATACTTTCTTCGTGATATAACATTTAACATTCTTTTTTTGTGGTCTGTGGAGTTATCAAATGTCATAGGTGGTCAAAATAGGGCATGTCCACGACAGTTGACAGTTAACAATAAACCAACTAAACTCAAACAGGATCTATCATTATAAATCAGCATAACCTCACTATTAAGTACCTGTTCTGAACGATTTGTTTATTGTTTTACCACCAGGCTGTTGTCAAAATAGTTTGTAACGTCACGTGGACATGCCCTATAGAGCTTACGTCTATCACTTGCATTTTTGACATTTGATAACCTCAAATGTTAGCATCTCTTTCTAATACTTGAACTGTCTTTTCATCGAATAAGTCCCTGAAGAATCTAATGATAAACAAGCGTTCTATGCACAACACGTGGTTATTATAGTTATCTTTATCGTGTTTGAGTTAATTTAATTTTAATTTGGTGCTTTCTTCGACATTGTTTAGATTGCTTAGGTATTTTAAAACCTATATCTGACTGTTTATAATAAAAAGGATTCTTAAAAATCAATACAAAACAAACAAATTAAAAATCTAAAATGATTGTTCTACCTCAGGACGACTGTCACTAGTGTCAACTTGTCAGTTGGTGGACATGCGCTGTAGGGCATGTCCACGACAGTTGACAATATCCCTGTGGTAAAACAATAGACAGGAAGAAAAGTTATCAAACAACAAATAACTCTATTATATATTATTAAATATACAAGCTCAACAATTAAAATAAAGTACACTGAAGTAAAACCAACTAAACTCAAACACGATCTATCGGTATAAATCAGCATAACCTCACTATTAAGTACCAAGTGTTCTGAACGCTTTGTTTATTGTTTTACCACCGGGCAGTTGTCAAAATAGTTTGTGACGTCACGTGGACAAGCCCTATTGACAGTGCCTTGTTAATTGTGAATCAAGATAATTCTAAAAGAAACATTGCTTGAATTAAATCACTAAACGATCACTAGAATCTCCAAGTACATAGAGTCATGGTGTAATAGAGAACAAGGTGTGTTACCGCGCACGACCATTCAAAAAAAAAACTTCCAAAACGCCATATTGAAAAATCAGAAAATATTGCGCGAAAACAAACGGTTGACAAATAACAGAATTTAAAACGAAAACAAGAGACAACATCTTCATTTAACAATAAAGACTCTCACTTAATGTTCAGAGTTCATAATTTATTACAAAAATGATCGATTAAAACAAGTAATATTTAGTTGTGTAGGTTATAGTTATGACAGTCATTCAAAACATTGAACATATGATTGGCAATATGGCGGCGTTTTGGAAGGTGCGCAGAACATGACGAAAATTCGTCTTCCGTGGGAGCACACCTTCTCTGTTACACCATGCATAGAGTATTGAAAACCATGAGTGGTTGGTGGACTTTATATTCAAACACAATAGTTCTTAGTTCTAATTATTTCTTATAATATTAGATGGTACTATATGGATCATATTGATGGTGGGTGTAATTAGTGAGCTCAAGATCAACTTACTGTAAGTTACGTACTTATACAGAAGCAATTTAGTTATTATAAAATTTTATTATATAGACAATATATCGCCGTTTTGCTAATACTTTAGAGGTTGAACTTGTTAAAAATAAATTGAATTTATGATATTACTTATTTGCATTATGAATCATTATAGATTTATTTTATGTTCATCAATATATTCTATTTTTATATTGTGACTGTGTTTTTTAGGTAAGAATTTTAAAATGATTTTTTTTTGTTGGAGAAAGTTACAAAAGATTCCAATTTTCGTGGACGTTGCAATATTAAAAATAAAATTTGTTTGCTCATCATGTCCTTTTATTATATCTTCTGTAAGTTCCTTGTGGCATTAATTATTATTTTTTCTCTTATTTTTTGGGAATGAAACCTCAATGTTTTTTTTTATTTCTTGATTTATTCATTTCATTAATACTCGGCACCACTGGTGAGAGGTATAATGGTAGAGATGGGATTATTCAGATTGTTAAAATATCAGTATAACACACAAATATTTATAGTTATAAACCTTAACAAGAAGAAATGTATTATTTTTGAGCTAAATCATGGAGGGTATAGCTTTTATGAGCTAAATAATCAATATTAAGCCACTATTTCAAGAACATGTTTCCCCTGTATAAGCTGGGTAAACTATCCCCTAAGAACAGTAAAGTAACTAGCTAATATTTGTTCTTTGAATTTGATCATCTATTACGTCATGGTAAAAGAAATACTGGTTAACTTATAGCTAGCCCGGTTAGTTTTGTGTGGTTAGATTCGAAGAAAAATGACTTCGAAAAGAAGAGTAGCCTTTTTTAGTAATCTTTCAAGTGAATGCAGTAGGTGGATGTCGAATTTTAATGGGAGAGCGAAAAGAAGAATCTGATGGAAAATGACAATTTAATATTTTTTACTAATCTTGTAATCTAACCTTGTAGTATTAATCATAATAATATAATATCACTAATAAACATAGAGATACTCTAATAAATAATCACAATAATCAGTAATAAGAATGGCAAGTCGTACTTCGGCGGTATTAGATGTAGTAGTAGAAAATAAAGAAATATCCCCAGTGACCAAAGATAGAGAAACTGATCCACTTAGTATTTGCAGTGGTGATTCTACTTATTATGATAATTCTTTGGTAAGGAATGTTTAACGTATAAACGATTATATTTTCGAATAGTAGAATTTTTAAGGTACAGTCACCAAGTATAGAGAGTTTTTCAACAATACATGATATAGAAAATCTTGCCGAACTTAATATGGATGAAAATTCGGATTTATGTGTAAAAATTGACAATCCGCAGAAGCATTTAGAAACGTTAGAAACATACATTATATTTAGAATTACAACGAAGGTAGCTAGAATAGAATTTTCTGAAAATGAATATGCAGTACATAGAAGATACAATGATTTTCTATGGTTGCGACAAAAATTAGTTGAATGCCATCCATTTTGTATAATTCCAGTAAGTTGAATAAATATTATGTTGAATAATTTTTCGAATATAAATTTTTTTTTCTTTTAGCCATTACCAGGAAAACATTCGCTTATAGGTCAGTTAGATAGATATTCCAAAGACTTTATACTTTTAAGAATGAAAGCTTTAAATGTTTTTATCACAAGGATTTCAAAACATCCTATTTTAAGTTGTAATGAACACTTTAAAATATTTTTAACAGCAGAATCAGCTGTAAGTATTTCAGTAGTTTTTTCTAAACAAGTTTTTGTATTAAACAATTTCTAGGATTTTACATTGCATAGAAGACAGAGACATCCAGTTCAACAAAAAATAAGAACTTTCAATCATGGAAACTCCTCACATAGTGTTTTAAGAAATAAGCACATGGAATTTGATAAAACAAAAGCTTACCTAACAACACTATCTGAAAAACTTTCTTCAATTGAAAAAATTTCTAGTCGTATTAACAAAGAAAGATGTGAATATGTTTCCGAATTAAATAGTTATCATCCAATATTTACAACATGGGCTACAGCTGAACCTGAATTATCAGAAACATTGCAAAACATCGGTAGTGCTATGGAAAGAAGTTCCGCAGCTCAAAATGCTTTAGTACAAAGTTATTGTAATACTGTAGGTAATCCAATTAAAGACTTCTTGACTTATATTGATGTAGCTCAAGAAACTTTGAGAAAGAGGGAATCTTATCAATACTCTTATGAGGTTTCCATGGATGAATTAAACAAAAGACATTCAGAGAAAGACAAGGTAATAAATTACTATTTTAAATATTTACTTTTTATTTATTTTAAATGTTTATTTGTTAAATAATATTTTATCTTATCAGAATTAAAATAGATTAGTTAAGGTAGACTGTTATTATATGTAAACATTAATATTTCATTAAATATACTTAGTGAAGACTGGTTATACATTTTGAACATTTTAATTTAGTTATCTATAATCCAAAGATAAATAGTTTGCCACAATATAGGTGAAAATGTAGCTGGTTAGTTTGTCGTATATTGTTTTATAACCAAACTTTATTTGCAACTCGTTTTTTATCCTTTGGTTTGAGTTAGGTTAGGTTTTTTTTATTTGTGGATTTTTTCTCTTCCAGGCTGCTTAACTGACGTTATAAATTACCCATTGCAAAGAAAGTGGGGCTATACTATGATTTATATTTGAAATCCCAGATGTAAAAGCTTAAATTACTCTACTAAACTACTGTTTTTTCAGTTAGTTGCTATAACTCATAATCCGTCCCAAACTTCAACAGGATTCTCCCTCTGGAAACAATCGAGTGATGATAAGCTAGAAAAATTAGGCTCTTACATTCCTCAACTTATAAAGAAAGTTGAATCGAACCAAGATAATCTAGAATGCGCCAATGAATCTTTAAGGAGTGATCTGCAGAGATGGCAGACCGAAAAACAGCAATGCGTGAAAAAGATATTATTAGACTTTGTTAATAAACAAATTAATTATTACCAAGCGACAGTCAATGCTTGGGAGTATGTAACCAGTGAAATTAATAAACAAAATACATGTATGCGAAATAACTCAAAATAATGGTAATATTTAGCTTTGATAAGTTAACGATATTAATTTTACTCTTTTGTATTAATAGCCAAGTGCAGTTATGTATTAAATATATTTTGTTGATTTTGCTTCTATGATTTTAACTTTTTCGATTACTACATCACCATATTGAGAAAAAATTCTAATACTCAAACTACGTGCTGAATAAAACTCGTATTCTTATTGCATGACCAAATATTTATATCATATGTGTAGCAATGAATCAAAAATTATTCATATTATATTTGAAATATATCACCCAGTAAGTTGTATTAAAAACATCTAACAAAATGTATAGCACAAGTACATGATGTTTATGGCTGAATGACGTGAGTCCAAGCCAAAAAAAAAGTAAATGATGTGATGAGTTATTTCACATATATAATATTGTTTGTTTGATCCTGTTTTCAAAAATTTATTATCAAAATATAAATGAGGCTAGAATAGCACTAAAATCGATAGTTTCATGAAATTTTTCCTTGGAAATAATTAAAAAAGAAGAATTACTCTGGATATTAGTTTTATTTTAGTGAGTTGGTAATTCATACTAAATATGACAGATGTCAAATTTGAAAACAAAATGTATTTTTTTAAAGCAGGCTCAAATAAGAGATCATTCATTTAAATATTTGTGTAGTATCCTAAAAAATTTAACTTTTAGTTGCAGTGAATTGATAAAAATAGTGCGCATGAGACTGAAAAATTTCATATTAGAAATTCAATTCAAAAGAATTGTTTGGTTATTCTGAAACTGAAAATTAATTTTTTGACTGACGATACTCAATTTCATATCACTAAAAATAAGGATTTAGGTTTTTTTTTTCTGCTTGGGATTGTTTTAAAATTTATAGTACACACATTGTTTGTCACTAAATTAAGTAAGTAAGAGCTTTCGACCACTAAATTCGAATTTTATTAACATTCTAACTAGTAACTTTAGTTATTCACAAACTTAAAGACATTATGTATTAGAATTGTTTATTTTTGTTAAAAAAATTATTAAACATAAAGACAATAATTTCGACCGATAAATAATTTTATTATTTGTCCAAAATGGCGTAAGAGAAAAGCAAAAGTTCGTACAAAATGTGTGTAAAATATCAAAAAATTTGTATTTGTCCATTATTTTAACATTTGAAGTTTTTTTCTCTAAAAAATGGACATAACGTTGCTGGATTTATAAACTATGTCGTTCCTGTTGTTTCCAATATTTTCAAGTGAATTGTGGGAATATTATATACCCTTCCTTTTTGTGAGTCTTTCTCTCTCTCTCTTCATGTGTCATGTGAGAAGTGGAGAGTCGATAGAAGGTGATCTGTA